>JAODTR010008687.1:0-30198 GCA_025399935.1 Amblyopsis rosae | reverse complement strand
GGAAGTTTGGGGTCCCTTGCTGGAGCTGCTGCCCCCGCGACCCGACTCTGGATAAGCGGATGAGGATGGATGGATGGATGGATGGATTAAGATAAAATACTTTTAGTCAAATTCAACAACTATCTGCATTTCACTAGTTCATCATTCTCTGTGCGTGAAATTATGTGATACTTCTACACAGCCCTGGCTCCGTAACATAAACGTGTTACATGAACACCGCACATATCACCAAAGCCGTAGTACTACGCTTTGCTTCACAATGCATTTCTATGTGTGAGGCGCCACGAAAGAATGCTGAGCGATGCGATTTTGATTTGAGGTCGAAGTTAGCAAGAATGACATACCCTTCCTTTTAAGGATAGCTGTGATACCGTATGTGAGGGCAGTGTAGCAGTGAATGTATTTGCCACTACAATGCAGTGCTAATATCTTTGATTTGTTCACCCCGGTATTTAGAATGCACTTTAGTAGTACAGTATTATACTGTATACTGTATAGAAATGTTACTGTATAAACTGTATCTGTCAACTAAAGGTTTCGGCCAAGATCCACTTACCAAATCAAACAGCTTTGGCCTGGCCTGTGTGCCTATGTGCAGCAGATCCCTAAATCCCTTAGTGACAAGGAGGGCAGTCCTTTCGCCTTGTCTTTCCAGCAGCGCATTGGTTGCCACTGTGGTACCCATCCTGATCCACCCAATCAGAGATGCGTCTACAGCCTGGTCCCTTGGAACAGCCGTTCCTGTTTCCTGTCAAAAGACACACCCACACTTTTTATCCATCATTAAATATGCTCATCAACTTTCATACATCAACAATGTATGAAAGTATGAAATATGATTATGAAAAGCAGAATGATCCAAAAGTGCATCAATTTAGTGCAATGTGGAAGAAACAGCCACCTTAAAACAATGCTATCATCCTTCAATCCACCTGTATCCACCTTGGTACCTCTTCCCTCTCTAGCTTCATAACGCTCCCATTAACTGAACCTAAGACAGTTCCTTCTCTATCCCATAAGATCATCACGCCCTACCTAAGTACAGTAATGGATGTAGTATCTAATTGGCCACCAGTACATGTTGCTGTGCTATCAAAATTCTATCACAATGGTTCTATCATGTTGTATGCTTATGTAGCGGAGGTAATGATTCCACTTGCCATTTGCCTGTTAATGTATATATGCACTAATTTTACTGTATTATTTATTTTTGTTTAATACTATTTCATTTATTTTATTTCTATCATTATATGGGTGTTGCCTCAGGCTTATGTATGAGTAACATGAGCGCCCTCTACTGCGCCCCTGCAGACTTGATCGGTGCGCCCCAATTTATATTAAGTCTGCATGCGCTGTCTCTGTGGTAGGTGGACTGGTTATCAGCTCCGTAAAAATATAAATTCTAACATTGTTTTCATGGAGCTTTGGAGCTGTGAGACTGACTGGAGAATTTACACATATTTTGTATTATCAGCAATAAATGGCGAGTGGGTGCCAAAAGTGATGTATTAAGCACAACGCAAGAGAAAGTACACAACTGCTACAATTATGGGAAGTGATCTATTACCTATTAAGCTAATGACAAATGTAGGTAGCCTACTAACTGTAAGCGTCTTCTCTGCTGTATGGTGTAAAGTAATGTGTAGCTTAACATACCTCCTCCAGAACCCGACGGATGCCCTCTGTGGGGGCATCATTGTAGTTTTGGGGGTCTAGGGAGAGCAGTTTCAGGACCCTTTCTCGGCCGTCTGGCAGCCTGGCAAACACGTCTGTGAAGGTGCCACCCCGGTCGATGGCAAAGTCGAACTTCCCCGCGGTCTCTGCCATGCTGATTGATCAGACTTCTGGCAAGTAGTAAGTCTGAAACAGTATAATATGCACTGATCTCAGCTAGAAACCAAGTCTACTGTATAAGTTTACTACTACAGTGTATTGATCAAATTTACAATGTTCAGACGCCGCTGAAGTATATTTATTGTAGAGGCATGCCACCGCAATATCGCATAATGTCTTTATTTGTCTAGAGTTGCTCTGGTCAGAATACCGGTATCCACTCTCCTTGCTACTTAATGATCAAGGCAAAAGCTATCTTACTGAGATACTGGCTAAGACGGCTACTGCATTATGGCTTGGAGCTACTTGCTCGTTCTGTGAGGTATACTCTCACGCCGATAACCATATGTATGCGCTCATGTAGACTAGCTGTCGAATAACTTAACAGAGTAAATGAAGGACGCTGTGAAATCGTCGTGGTAGTTATCCTACGCGCTGCAGTGTGTAGACTTAACGGCAAACCCCTCCTCTAGAACAGTAGAACTCCTCACCTTCTTCCTTCTTCTCACAGCGGAACAAACACGGAATGTCTGACTCCTCCCAGCCCGGACCTCTAGCTCACTGGACTACTGTGCGTTACGTTTGGCTTTTACACGCTGCCGCCGGATAGACCAGACCAGACTTTGGATCACAACAACAATGTAGCAGCAGCCAGCAGGCACATTACTTTGAGTACTTTATTGTCAGTAAGGCACTATATTACATCAAGAAGTACAAAGTTGATATTTTAAAGAGACAACCATTAAACAAGAGATTCCTGACAATGCTGGTGAAGACAGTAGTGTAGCTGACTTATTGACACTACCCAACACCACAGCAAATTACAGTTTATCATTTCACATGCAGTGTTGGTGAACTAGCTCAGATCCTGGTCATATTTCAGTTATCTGGATTATCATATCCAGATATAAAATATGTATACATTTATTAACAAAAACAGTGAACCGTGAATACATTAATTGAACAAACTAATTTCCATATATTCATGTAAATAATGAAAACACTTTCAACATGTTGCTTGCATAATAACAATATGCTCATCTTGTCCACAGTAACTGTTGCCTCAACAAACACCATATACTGTAACATTAACTACCTAAAGGAGCTTGTGTGTGAATACACACATTCAACTGAAAATAGGTAATATTAAAACTAGTCGTTCATAATAAATAAAATACAAATTCTATCCAAATACAAAAATAAAGTGAATGTCTAATGTCTGTGGGATAAAGCACAACCTTCATGTAATTACACATAACTTTACACTCATACTGCATATCAAGAACCTGAAACTGCATCTTCTTAATTCATGCATTACTATTAGCAAGATAAGGCCACTAATTTGGTATATAAAAAAATACTTTTTTTGCAGTATATTCCTTCTTAAACACACTACTCAATCGGTTTCCAGAGTAGTTGTGATAGTGTATAGCTCCTTCCACCTGAGTACTGCCGAGTAGAAAGAGTGCATAGGCTCAGCTCTTCTCCTCCCCTTACAACCACAGGCACACTTATGCATAATGTAACGTTTACATTACATTGACCAATAATAACAATTTGAAATGTTATTGAAAAACATTATGGCTGCAAACAAATTAAGAATGTCTTCAGCTGTGGCTACAATTTGCAGTGACACATGTACTGGGCATCACATAGAACTACTGTCTGGTTTAAACATGCTTTGCACTCATCAGTTTAGTACACCCATTCATCTCTGCCTTCAATCTGCCTGCTCCTGGGCATGTCAGTGGCAGTTTTGGCATTTAGGGTGGCACTTCTGTCTGTTGACGTTGCACTGACAGCCTCCGCTGATGTCTCCAGGACCCTTAGAGAGGAGAGGAGAGGAGGAACAATCTGTATCCAGCTCACAGACAATCCCGTTCGTCACTGAACGCCAAAGGAATGTGATGTATAGAAGCTACAGTCGAGGGTTTAACATAAGTCTAACATCCCTTTAAAAGGTACAGTCAGCTATTGTAATCTAATGCACTCATATTCACCAAGTATCTCTTCACATTACGCTATCTTACTGAATCTGGCTCCTACACAGCCCTGGCTCCATAAATAGCAACACAAACAATGTTATTGACTTTGCAATGCGTTTCCAATGTGTGGGCCAGAGATTCTGAAGGAGTTTGTTTTGATTTGAGCTCAAAGTTATCAAGCGTTCCGGAGAAGCCTAACCCAGCCTTTAATGGAGAGTTTAAAAAAAATGCAGGACATACCCCCGGCCCCCAGCGTGGCCCTCTGGTCGCCCAGCAGATCTCTGTGTGACAGACAGGGCAGCGTAGCCAATCACAACCCTCCTTCTTCTGCACAATGATGCTACATTGTGGACACTGCATTGCCTCCCCTGAGCGCACCAGAGTCTATTTGTGAGCGAGAGAACCAGAGTGAATGCAAAGAGGAGGAGAATAACTAGTAGATGGTAAGATGTGTCTGTCTTATGGAAAAGACACAGTGATTGTTGCCGTAGTGATATGTCTGCACATCGTCACAACTATGGTTCACCTGGAGGAGGTCCCTGGTTCTTCTGGCAGCAGTGTTATTTATAGCACGGGCCATTAGGTCATCTTGATACTGTTTACAGTTCATTCCCTCGTGGATAGCCTGAGAGACAGGGAGAGGGGGGGTGGTAGATATATAAGCTGGGCTTATAATAGTACTTTTCAGTCACCACCCAAGCTATGAACTAATACTAGTAGCTTAGCAATTACTGTACATAATATCTCTGTTATAAATGCATACATAAATAAACCAATACACCAATAAATAATATATAAACAGTGTCAAGGGCAATAGAAGCTAATTTATAACCCAGAGAGATAAATCCCATATAACATTTATTATAAGGTAAACCAAAGGATTATTATTATTATTATTATTATGTGTGTGTGTGGGCGTTTGTGTGTGCGTGCGTGCATGTGTGTGTGTGTGTGTGTGTACTGAGGCACACCTTGCAGAGAAGGCAGTTGTGTTTGTTGCAGACAGGGCAGTGGAAGACGTTGACCGTGTCCTCGTACACACACCAGCCTGGGCAGTCTGTGGTGGCACAGTGGTAGCTGCCCTTACAGCGAGACTCCGCCACAGACAGCCCCCTCTGCAGCCAGCGCTCATAGTCCTCTACTGACACCAGCTGGTGGGCGGGGGAATGGGCTGAATTAACCACAATATTAATACACAAATATTGACTGCATATACCAAGGCGTTCCTGAATCGCTCCACAGAGGACAAGACCCAGCCGGCACGGCCTGGGAAGGGGCGATACGTGGCAGCCGGACGCCTCACGCAATGGAGGAGCACCAGGTTTAGCTCGTCAATAGCATTGCCGATACCAGGAGGGGGGGATTCAGACGTTGAGCAGAGTAGGGAGGTCAGTGGGCTACTCTCTCCTAAACCCCAGTGTGTGTGTGTGTGTGAGTGAAGTAGGGAGGTCAATGGGCTACTCTCTCCTAAACCCCAGTGTGAGTGTGTGTGTGTGTGAGTGTAGGTGACAGTAATACACGCTAGCGACTAGCACGGCTGGTGATTGTGGACTGGATATGGGACATGGATTACCTCTGCCTGCTGTCGTTTGCCTATATCATTAATTTAGTTTCAAATAACCCAGGACCGAAGGCTACCCGGTCGAGCGACATCGGAACCCGGACTGCATGGACGGACGGAGTAGCAGGCACCGAAGATACGGCTGGTCAGACCACCTGTACTAATCTAATAAACAGGAATAACCCTACGTGTCCTCTGCCATGCCCTCAGGGTTGTCACAATACGTTTTTTTTTAAACGTAACAGTATAACTATATTGTATAAAATATACATAGAAATATTCTATCAATCTAAATCTAACAATACACATACAAAAATGTAAAGTAAAACTATATAATAGTAAAAATAGGTGCTGCAGTGGTCTCAGTTTTCCCCGCGGCTGTATGAACCTCATTACTCTTAAAACAGAACATAGTAGCGTCATTGTGGCCAACTCACAGCTCTGATCTCTCTCTCCTGCAGGATGCAGGTACAGGCATAGGTGTCGTCTCTGTAGGGACAGGCTACCTCGGGGTCATCACACAGTCTGATCACAGAGCGCAGGCACTCTCTGCAACGCAGACAGACACTCGCTCAGGCTTTCAGGAGACAACGTTACCTTTTAATATGGAAGCAGAGACGAGCATGACTAGATCCTACTTCTATAGCTAGCGACTAGCAGATATATCACAGAGGCTGCTGCTGACACCATAAAGCTGGAGTTCACATTGGTTTTAGTCAAATTTGACAATTGAAACACAGCACACGCAGCTTGTAAATATCCAGTTGAGAAAGAGCGCCTTTTCTTCCCCAGAGGCTTACAGTACATAGAACCCTTGCAGTACATATAACTCTCCTTTAAAGCACATATAACCCTTACAGTACATAGAACCCTTACAGCACATAGAACCCTCCCTTACAGCACATATAACCATTACAGCACATGTAACCCTCCCTTACAGCACATAGAACCCTCCCTTACAGCACATATAACCATTACAGCACATAGAACCCTCCCTTACAGCACATAGAACCATTACAGCACATAGGACTCTCCCTTACTTGCAGAAGCAGTGGAGACACTCCCGGAGCAGGACTCCTTCCCCAGGCTGGAGGTCCAGGTAGCATATTTTGCATTCCACAGGCTGGGGGTTGGGCACCAGGTCCTGTCCGTCAAGCTTCACAAGCCGGGCAAAGTTCTCCCTGCGTTCCTCCTCCCTTGCCTGGGATAGGGGCGGTGTGTTGGGTTTAGGGGGTATTACACAAGCTGAGCTCTACTGTACAGAACTAATAATACTAATATATAATTTGATCTATGAAAAACAGTTTAGAGGAACTACTTTTCACAATCGTATTTGGGTGTGAATACAATGCACACGATTGGACAAAGTTACATAGGACATTATTGAGGACTCGTCATTTCTAAGTTCTGAGTCCTCTGGCCAATAAGTTCACACAAGCTGTTTAAACGTGTTTCAATACATAGAATGCAACATATAATCTTACACACCACGTTCGTTGGTACATAACCTTTTATTATCATCCGTTTGACATAATATAGTTAAGTACACTGCAAAATTATTTCATACATTCAATTTAGAGGCAGCGCGTGATCTAGCTGGACTGTCATCACGGACGTGTCCTTGCCAGATACGTTGGTGCATTTCAGACAGTGCTTTATACAGTTTCAATATAATACTCTCAACTACTTAAAAACATGCAAATTGTTCGTTGCAAACCCAAACTAAGCTCTCCAGCTTATGGCTTGTTTTCTAGTTGAATACTATCTAACAGGTTGTGATTGTCTGTGGGGAGGAAGGGGCAAAGGGGGGGTAGAATTCACTATGTGTGGTTGTAAATGTGTTAGTAGTCCTGGTCCAGGTTGTACAGGAGTAAGTTGTTTTGAGCCTCAGCACTCATCAGCTCCTCTCTTCTCCCTTTCTCCTTCAGAAAACAAAGAGACAGAAGAGAGGAGAGTCAACCTGAGAGAGACTCGGCCTGATTGCCTTCCACCACCATCCCCATCTATGTGACTGTACCTTAGCAATTGGCACTTGAGAAAGTCTGCCCTCTGGTGGCCCGAAAGGGCTACAGGCAAACGTAAGCTAATAGTCTTCAACTACCGCTAGTTCCAAAAGAGGGACAAAGTGTGTGCGCTCGCAGCTCGTGTGTGTGTGTGTGTGTGTGTGTGTGTCTCTCCTACCTGCTGGTACTGTCGGACTGCCTCCTTCTCCCTCTCGATGCGCCGGAGCTCGGCGGTGTCGGGCCGGTAGCCTCCCGGGACGGCGTAGCTCTGCGGCCTGTCGGTGCTGCAGATCTCGCAGCCTGGCCGTGTGGGCTTGTTGATGTACGTGCACGACGGGCACGACCAGCCCTGGGCAGCGGAGGAGCGGTGTCATACGTTAGTTCTCTTTGTATTGAGTGTGTGTGTGTGCTGCTGCATGTCTTAGAAGCTCCCTCTTAGAGCACCTTTAAGATAAATCTACAAATTCAATAATTTATTTTACAAAACAGGCCGCCATTCAACTATTTACGTCAGCAAGACCTAAACCACAAATTAGGGCACCTGTGTTGTTGTTCTGTTGGAGCTCAGAGCTTGGTTGAGCTGAGGCATCTCCAGGTTAGTGAGCTTTCTGATGTTCCCCCGCTGTTTGTCTCCTGAAGGACTAGGCCCTGTGGCAGGAGAACACCTCTGTCATGAACAGAAGACACCGGTGCACCAATACACATGCTTATTATTTACGATAAACCTTCATCACAGTGACCTGGAAATGCTACCTAACTTAGTCACTGCACACATGCACTTTTACAATTTCGCCTGCTCACGCTTTGGTTTGCCATTCACTGGCTGCTTGTGGGCGTGCCATTTGTTTTCGTGTGTTGGCTTTCTAAAAGCCGTTTTTAATCCACTGTTACACGACACGTTTCTCTACATGTGACAGCAATAACAGAGGAGTGATATGCAGTAATAACGTAGCTTTGGACTAGAATATAAAAAAAATATACAGCCATCTCCGACACATTTAACCACACATGCTTTTCAACGTTTGTATTTACACATTTACATTTAGAGGTGCATCATACAGCTCCAGGTATGAATTACCAGGTAAATCAATTTTCCTCCATTGCTAGTTCGTGTTGTAGGAACCATTGACGGACGAACATAAACAAAGAACGGACACATCTCTCTCTCCTGCCGCCATTTGCATAAGCTCGTTCTGGTTTGTCATTTTTCCGGCTTCGCTTTAAGTTCCGCCTATCCCACAATCCCCCCACGAGCGCTGTCACACAACTCCATAGTAAAGTGAATGGGGGCAAACCTTCGCCATGCAAATATCGGTGTGCACTGCTCTGATGATGATCTAAAGCAACGGGTTACAATTAGTATCGTGGTCAAGCCACAGCCTTCACACCCACACCCCTAGACTAACCCTGCCCCCTCTCACCGGTGTTTCCGACGGCAACGAGCCTCGGGGGCAGCGTGCCGCAAGGCCTCCGCTCCTGAGACGCCGGGCCGTTGGCGGATGGAGTGGGGAGGAGGGAGAGGGCGGGCAGGGGAGCACGGGGGGAGGCTCCGTCGAGCAGGGCGCTCTCCCGGTCCTGCTGCAGGAGCTGGAGCGTGAGGCGCGCCTGCCTCGCCGACAGCAGGTACAGGAAGGCCGTGTCGCCGTCCCTGCGCACGCCGTACGACGCCAGCGAACGCTGCTCGGCACACAGGCACTGGCCAATCACCCAGCGCTGCACCCACGGGTGGAAGCCATACTCCAGGAACACCTGAGCAGGAGTGGGGGGGGGTGGGGGCACAGAGTTAAGGGAGTTCCAGTGGGATGCTGAGGAGCATGTGCCCAGGGGATACATAAGTGTGTGCACACCTGCTGTTTCAGCGCGGCCGTCGTGGTGCAGGGGAAGACTTTCACCGTGACGCAACAGGACGAGGAGGCATCCTCCACCACGACAGCCAAACTGTTGAACAAAATAAGACGCCAACTGTTAGCTCGGAAAAGAATACGCTTAGCTGGACATATATTAGCCTGGGAACCAGACCAATCGGGAGAGCAGCCTCCCATTCAGACGGATTTCCACCAACCCTGGAATTGAGTGGGCCAATCACAACAGTTTGTCTAATATGCGGGTTAGTTACGATGAGAGGAGAGCTGCTGCACAATTTTAGTAAGCCACCGTTTCATTACTCTGGTTGGTTGGCCTACCCAATCAAAATTTATTTTGGTTTGAGCCTGTTGATAATGCCCCTTGGAAACTGTCTCTCTGAAAACTGGTACTCTGATGAAGCCAGGCTATAATTCTATGGGTTTTATTTGGTAATGTAAATTGACTATAATGAGAAGAAATAAACTGTATATTACACTTAATATGTGTTAAATCGTATTTACCTTTACAGAATTAAACGTTGACATAAAGGATGCAGTATGGTCTCTAAAAGATGCAGTATGGCCCTAAACCAAGGGGCAATGCCATCAACCCTTGAGACACGACACCTGCTAAATAATCCTTGAATACGCAGAATCTATCCCTACTCTACAATCTCCAGGGTTGCCATATTAGCTTGTGGACTCGATCCAGAGGGCAAGCCAAGAAGAAAGTCCATGTAAATGGACAGACAACATATTCCCCTACTTGATCTCAGTGTCTTCATAGTTCCTGACAGAGGGCTGGACCTTGAGTGCGGCGTGTTGTCGGGCCAGTGTGGCGGCACAGGAGGAAGCGGCCTGCAGGTCTCCAGCCTCTATGGCCCGGGTCAGCTCACAGCATGCTTCCTCTGCAGCCCAAGGGCACACAGTGTGGTGAGTGTGTGAGCAGTTCAAGATGACACTTTGAAGACATCTGTCTGGAGGACACCAGAGAGATGTCACTGTGTCATCTTCAAACATGAGGCTTGGTTTAAAAAGGTGGAGTCAGCAATTGTAAGCAAAAACACTGTAATGGGAACTTAATACAAAATACTATTCTCCTAGCTTTGGAAATGTGTTTCCAATGTGTGGGGCTTCTGAAGGAGCAGCCTATGGCAATGAAGGGGGAGGTGTTTTTGTTTTGAGTTCAAATATCAATCTTTTTTCCAGCATGGCTGACCTCACCTTTAAGATAAAGTGAAACATGCACTGTATTGTATTGAGCGGGCAGCCAGGAAAACGTTCAGTACACACACACACACACCTGTCTGTTGCAGGGCTAATGACTTCTGAGATTCCCCTGTATCTAGGGGACACTGTGCGCCATCTGCTAGTGGGTTGTCTGTCACTGTGCAATGTTACAAGACAAAGAGACAAACTACATCTAAGATAACATAGAAAACGTGAATACTAAACACACAAAGACTACACACACTGCCCCGATTTCTTTATTCAGCATTTCTCCACTGTAGCCCATAGAGCCCAAATCTTTTTTTTTTAAACCACACACATAGTTGACTGACCCCTTTGGGCTTCCCTCAATGATGACATCATCACGGTAGCCCACTCCTGCGCTTCCTGTTCACAGCGGAAATTGAAGCTGATGCGGTCGTGCGGGGGCGTTACCAAGCTCAACTCATGGCATTTCGGTGACTTCACGTCATAGTTTATCAACTTCAAATCAAACTCTGCAATACACTGAAAAAAAAGATAGGCCATCAGCGCATGACTTAAACACGCTTTATTTAATGCTCAACAAACAAAACAATAGTTTGAAATAACAATGTCGGTCCGGTATGTGGGAGCTACCCGTAGTGCATGTACTTGCACGTTACTTTTTAACATTTAAAACCAGCGATTATCACTATTATACAGATGTTGTAAGTGATCAACTGAATTGGTGTGGTTGCTGTTTGTTGATTTACCACACTTCCTGCAGTTCCGCTGTTGTCCCGAAGTGAAAGTCGGAATTCCCCTGACTTCCCAGGGTCCATGCTGAGCTGCAGACGGAGTGACTCGTCACCTGCTCCTGGAAGACACAGCGGCCGAATCCCAGAATGGCAAACTGTCACCCGAACCGACCTGAGGACTGTATGGCAGCCGAGATGTGTCTGTGAGGCCCCATGGCCGGGGAGTGAAGCGGGCGTGTCCCGGGTAGGGGTGTGAGTCCACCCGCCTGAACTCAAAGACATCGTGACAACAGACTCCGGCGGCCTAAAACACGTTAAAAGACTGGTGCATAATGTTCTAGATATGTCACTTCGATATACTATGTAAGTTACATAGCCTAGGCTTGTCTATAAAGTTACACGGTATAATAACAAAAGCAGGAAGCAAGTACGCGGAGACAACTCTTCTGACTACCGTCGATCTTGGGGTTAGCGCAATGCATTGTGGTCCTTGTTGTCTTGGGGGTTGTGTATTTTACTGTTATTGCACATTTCAGCCACAAAGAGGCAGCAAAATATAATAAAAATACGAAAATAATCAACATAGCCTATTAAATCCACCAAACTACTTGTACCAGTTTGAGTTAGAATAAAGACAACAAAAACCTTTCAATTATGTTTGTAACATATCACAAAAAAAAAGGTAAGAAAATGTTTAGAAATATTAAAATTGTATAATATCTACTTTAATTTAAAAAAAAAAATAATAAAATAAAAAATATATATATATACACGCACCAATTAATCAAAATAAAAAGCTAAAAATACCAAATATAGAAGATGTAATTTGAACTGAATAGGATATGTACGGTTCCTGTTACAAACTTCAGCCGGAACCTTAGCAGCATCAGCGTGCAGGATACAGCACCACTTTTATTGGTAGGTTATTAAATTAGACTTCTCCATCTCCAGAATTGCCTAATCTATTGTAGGTCACTGGGTTCTCATACACTTTTACTAACTGACACCAAAAAGATATATATATATATTTATTTCAATTGTGCTATATATCCATGAACATGACACCTACACAGAAATGCGTAAACTAACGAGGGTTAACTTATGAGGGTAAACTAATGATCAAGGCAGGCCTCAAACAATCTGTAGGCCTAGATTCATGAGGAAACCCATTAACAAAACATGGTATTTAAGGGGAATGATTTAGACCACCCAGTTTAGTCAGCCCGTGTTAATCATTCTGCAGGCAGGGTTTTTCTCAAATCAATACCACATCCCTCAAGATAGTTACTTGAACCTACCTTTTAGTGCAACACCGTGATAAATAATAATATAATAATAATAAGCTTTATTTAGAGAGCACTTTCAAATTCACATACAAAGTGCTTTCACAAGGGCAAATTCAATAAAATGTACATGATAATAGAAAACATCAAAGTATAGTTTAATAATCAAATAAAATCAGGAAAGGCTCTCTTATAAAAGTATGTTTTAAGAAGAGAGTTCACTGATTCAGCGGACCTGATTTCTTCTGGCAGGCTGTTCCGAAGCCTCGGGGTCCTGACAGCAAATGCTCTGTCCCCTTTTGTTTTAAGTCTGGCCAGAGGAACCGACAACAGGCCCCAGAGGACCTCATGGTATGTTCCGGTGCATGCATGACAGGTCACATATATAACAGGGAGAGAGATCATTGAGAGCTTCAAAAGTAATCAATAACATTTTAAAATCTATCCTGAACATCCCGGGAGCCAGTGTAAAGGAAGCTAAAACAGGGGTCATATGGTCATTTTCTTTGTTCTGGTTTAAAGCCTGGCAGCTGAGTTCTGTACAGTTTGGAGTCGAGCAATTGATTTTTGGGTCATACAGGTAAACAATGGCTTATATAACGCAAAAACAAATAACTATCCCAGCCTGAACTTAATATGAAATTATGTTATACCTGCCTTGGTATTTAGAACTTCATTAGGCTCTAAACACTATTAATTTTTTTGTTCAAATAAAATGTATCATATGAATATACAGTTAGGCCTGGCCTATACATATATGATTTTATTTTAATACATTCTTCAGTCAGTACATTGCACAACACTGTGACAGATCATATTGTATCAATGCAATGTATCACGTTTTAATACTGTTTTACAGATAAGAGATCTTCATTGGAAATGGAGAAGAGCTGTTTTTAGGATGCTTTCTTCACTCCAGTGGGGTACATTCGCTAAACTCCACGACGTGATGACACGCCCTCAGGTATACTTATGTTCTCATTATTACAGCTGTATATCCAGCCAGCTGCATTACAAGTCTGCGTCATATTAGCCGATGCCCCTTTTAAAATGAAATATTGTTCATTCTAATCTGTGAAGGTTAACCATAATTCCCCTTCAGAAAGCCAGCACATAATATTGTCTGCAGCAGGGAAAAGGGCAAGAATTACATTATGAAGATAAAACATTGAGCCACGCAGCCTTGTTGTTTTTTTACAGAATTGTTGATGAAAATGCCTTTTTGTGTTGCCTCTCTATTTTAATACAGGGCGTTATCTTGGGTAGTGACTGGGCTTTTACCCTCTTACCTGTGACACATTTCTGTGTAGTCAGAAACCAGATGTTATACATATCATACTGTAAATGCAGGAGATAGTAAGTCTACACAAAATGAATGGGCCTTATTAATGTGGACAATGCCCCACTAATCATAGCCCGTTCTGTTTGTACATAATGGGTAAAGAAACATGTCATTTTGGATTATAGGCCTTCTTGTTCTGGTGTACTTCATCATCATAACCTTTTTAAAATGTTGGCATGTGAAAAAACATTTTCATTTATAAGGTGGATAACAGTCTATACCAATATGAATAATCAACAGTTTTTTTTTAAAGATGTACCCCAAATGTTTTGAGGAAACACATTAGCCATAGCCTTTGCCCAGACAGCTTTTCACTAACGACTAAAATAATTGATGCAGGCCTCGCCAAAGAACACACATCTCGACATCAGTTTGCCATTCCTAAGGTTCACTGGAGGCAGGGTCCCCCAACCACCAAGTTACAAATGTAATGTCTACATGTCATTGACGTCTTGATGGACTGCGTGGCTGCGTGCTAAACACCGGGTCTCCAAAACCAAATCCTCATTAAATTACCTCTCCCTTTTGAAAAGGGGTAGGGGAGGATAGGGTGGGGGTGCTCGCTCTGCCTGTGTGTGTGTGACTGACGTTCTGGATTCATCATCAAATGACCCATGATCACACAGGCAGTATATAAGCTTGCCCACCTGTTCCATGACTTTAGACCTTCACCAACTTCTAGAACCAAAGTTCAATGTAAGTGGTCTCTCTCTTTTCTGCTCTAGGCTGAGAATTATTCCATGTATTATTAAATTTAAAAAATGGTATGTAAGGCTATAATTATTGAAATAGTAGTATAGTATGGTAACAGCTTGATTTCTTCCCTTCTCGTGTCAGGACAACACTGATATTCTCTGTAGTACAGTCCTTGCAGTGCCTTGGTTGTCCATACAATGCTACCTGGGAGAGCGGCCGTGACACAATGTGTCTTCATTAGCCGTTGGCTGCCGGCAGCGCTCGCTCTTTTCCTCCTGCTCTCCACGGTGACATCTGCTCACAGCACCACAGTGGAGCACGACTTCCACATCGTCCACAACGTAGACAACAGAAGTAAGACCCTTTTTATGCTTTGTTGGAACGGCTTGAATGTTGCACTTGTGATTTTAGACAGAAAAAACAAGAAGAGCACAGTGTCTGTAGGGCCCTGCAATGTTTCAGAGCAAACGATAGTAGTGTTGAAGGACATGCTGTTTATTCTGCTCAGCTAAATGACTAATGTCTATTCGAACAGTTGTGTTTTAGGAACTTATGAAGACATAAACATGCGGAAAGCAATAGCCTACATTTTGATTGTGAATGAAATAGCTGACTATATTGTTATGATGACAATACTTAAAATGTTTTATATCATGTAGAATAGACAGTGGACATTTAATTGTAATAAGCATTATTTAGGCCTTAATTTGTTTGTTTTCCAATAAACAATACTAATTTAACTTTTTTATTCTTTTTATTTGGCAAAATATATATATATATATATATATAATATAAAAAATATTTAACATTAATCTAATTTATAATTCTCAATATACCACCAACATGTTAGACCATAATGCTTGTGAATGATTAGTTCAATATTAGTGTTAATTTACAAGAATGGCTACTTGTAGAGTATAATTTCATCACACAAAAGGCTTGTTTGAAGAATGCAGCTATATATAATTAATAATATGAGACTGGTATTATGGACGCATTCACAGCTTACTTAAACATCTATAGATTATACGTTTAGCTCATATTCACTGCACTGAAAGAGACTCATTTAATATTGTAATCATCCTATAATCCCCATTTAATGAATGCATTGCGATGGCAAGACGGATACCAGTAGTGATGTTTGACTGTGCACCGCTGGGCGTGCAGGTCCGGAGATTGACCCCTTCTGGTACGTGGGTCGTGGGGTGAGACCCATCGGGAGATTCGGGAAGCGCAACAGCGGCATACAGCCTATCGTCAATACGCTGGTGCTCCTCCTCAACACCATGCGGAACAAGGAGCGCCTCGGGGAAACGCTAGAGGAGCACGACGGCAATTGGCTTCCATAACAACATGCCCCTGAACCCCCCCCCTTCCCCCCTAACCCAAGCTGTGTCTCATGAATGACGTGCCATTCACTTTCCATTTACGGTGAATTTTCCCCTCCGGTGTTTGTTCTGATTCATTTCATTTTAGGACCAAATGTGAAATAAGCTGTGACATGTATATACATGTAGAAATGTAATCTATATTGATTATTAAATGATGTGATTATATTTGCTGATTGCATTGGGCTGTTTTTATATTTCAAAAAAACTGTGAAAATGGCAAAAAAAAAAAAATATCACTTAGACTGAAGCCCACCAACATTATGCCATCAAACTAGGCAAAAACGCTAGAGCAGGCTCATGGTAAACACACAACACAAACATTTGAAAATCAGATATGCTTTAGCTTGGCAAATTTGATTCATTTCATATTCCATATATTTCCTCAATCAGTACAATGGCACACAGAATCATTTGCTCGTTAATATTTTCTTCAACTTATGGCAAATGGATTGCAAAAAACAATTGCACATTGGAGTGAATGGTCCATCTGTGGAATGGTGCAGGCTACAATTCAACCTTGTGTCTTATAGGTTGGATTTACAACCAAATAAAATATCAAACCAATACTTAATTATATATTCTGGAGACAAACTGCAACATGCCTGGGTCATACATGTAACTATATGCTGTATAAGTTATTGTCTAAATCCAGCAAAAATGACCATTGTACACTCTCCTGCAAACAACACGGAAGGAAAATAACTTTGGACTATTCATATATTTTTCTATTAATCTTTTCGCGCGCGCACGCGCACACACACACAAACAAACAAATTCTGTGAGGAGATAAAATATTTTTTGTACAATAGAAAAATACAGAACACTGACGAAGGGACCCCATTGTCTGTGCTTGTGGTGGGATTCGTACATCTACTGAATAAACCATTAACATGCGTTACACATCGACACCTCTGGTGACAAGACCTGCCGACGGGAACAATCTGAGCAGGGAGACTGATGTTGGGAAGGATCACCGATGGAACGGCAGAGCATTCAAATACAAGATCATGACACCTTTAGTTACCCCCCCATGCTTGAGCTGGTACTCGATATAGGTCAAACAAACCTTAGGGTTTGTGTTGACTAACGGGTGGGCTAATGTAATGTCTGTTTTTATCATCTATGTGAGAGTTAATCCCCAAAATGAAAGGTGGCATCATCCTATATTTAGAGATAGAGAAATTAAAGGGTACATGCTAGTTCACAAAATGCCATTGTGTGTCACTCATTCTCTTGTAAACATCTATCATCACTACAGGAGTGAACATAACCATAAATGGGAGCGTACGATGAAAGCATTGAGCCATAAAGTATTAGACAGTCGAACAAGACTGAGGACAGCACCCTTAAGATAATAAAGCAATTTGCAATTGTACCTGCTTCATTGATACTGCATAAAAAAGTTCAAAAAGTACAAAAATAAACAGCTTTTAACAAAAATTAATGGTTCCATGGCATTTGTTATAAAGCCCAACAGATCTCATGTCAAAATCCTAACAAGGTAATTAATTGCAACACAAAAGTAATACAAGAAAGGGGAAAACTATTTGATTCAAATAATATGATGCATAATATGACAAAAAAAGGCCTCATAAATTATACAGACTGGGAAGATTGGTTCATTGCAATGCATTATCCACATTTTATCATATTCCACTGTGCTGTATGTCTCCAATTTAACATTTTATCAGAATTAAACTATTTTTTTTCTTTTACAAAATATTTAAATGGGCTAACACTAGAAAACAGTACAATGTTAGCATTTAATTTAATGGCCCCGTTTGTAACACGCAGGTTAAACTTGTTCTGTGGAAAAGACATTGAAGGTTCAAATAGCCCACGGGCCATTACAGCCATTTTTCAATTTTGATTGCAGAAACTATGAACAAAACAGTGTTTTGGCTTTGACAGTATACAGTGATATACATTCCTCTAGTAAATACATGAACGTTTGTTAAACATGTGAAAACGTCACTCTCGTTCTCAAATGGACAATATCTAGATATGAAAACTGACACATTTGACAGGCTCAGCGGGGCTCTCCGATTGCTCGTTGCATTTCGTTTGGTGAAAAGAAAATATATAAAAGCATAGTTTAGCCTCTTTTTGGGACAAATCACATTTTATACATCGTATTAAAATAAAACACAATTGAAATAAAAAAAAAGAAACACTTGACTTTACAATGCCTTTAAGTTATCTTTCATTTGTCAGCCGCTCGGTGAGATGTCTTGCGAGGTGCGTGGCGTTCCCCTGCATGGTGTGGGACTGATACATTTGTATGGACGGCGTCCTCTTTCCCGCCCTCTGCAGATCTGGCCTGGGTGACAACAGGTCGACTGAGTCGTTTGACTGACAGGTGTCGTGCCCGACTGTGCTGGACGCAGGAAGGTTACATAGGGCACTAGATCAAGGCACTGGATTACAGGCCCCCCCGACCCTGGAGGTTTGGAGTGGCCCTGAGGGACTTTGTGCTGCAGAATGTCACTACGGTCGGAACACTTTCAACTGCTGAGTTGACTCAAACTTTTCTGAAATGAGAAGAAAACAACATTTCAGCTCATCTATAATAAAAAAATAAAAATATATGTAAACCTTGCCGGTAGGAAGACCGTATATATTTGAAATGTAACTAAATGGATGCTGTGATATTGTATGGGTTAATTAATTGATCCCATTGTGTCTGGGTTTCTTTTGGAATTATAGGGAAAAAGAGGGCTGCTGAATCAGAGCTGTTATCCCGAGGCTGGTGAGGATAGTGGGAGGGGAGGGGGGGTGGGGGGGGAGAAGAAAGAAGAGCCCATTCATGTATTTGAAAAGAAACAGTCTCCTTGTTGGTTGATAAAAATGGCTCTCACGATGCGTTCTCCATTTCCATTTGGACACTGCGCAACTAGTTCTCAGTCACGTCGTCTATCTGTACAAGATACATTTACTTTTGTATCCTTTCACAGATCTCTTCTTTCAGCACAAAGATGAAAATGTGTGACGCTCACTAGATCTGAACAAGTCTTGAACACCTTTCTCTCTCTCTCCCCCACACATACAAATGGGTGAGTTCTGCGAGCTGCAGTTCATTAAGGCAGGCATCAATGTGCCTATTGCCGACACATTCACCAAGGAGATGTATGCTTACTATACAGGTTGATCTGTTAATCCTCCTGAGATGAAATGCAATCTTGGTGATTATTGATTTGAGGGTCCCACATCCCACCCATTTAATATGCACTCATAATGAGTGAAAATGTCCTAATCATTTTGTGTTTTTCAGAAGGTATAGCATCACTGAGGTCTAATGTCCTTCAAAGCTGTGCCAAATATTAAATTATGTGGCTATTCGTTTGTTGGGTATGTATTATATTTAAATATTGGGATTTGAGTATTTGTTTTTTCACATTATGCATGCATGTTTTCCCATTAATCCCTACTGTCTCCATTTAACCCACATGTTGAAATGTAATTGCCTGCCCTACACTGTGTCATCAACACAATTGACTGCAATTGGCTCTGTTTGTAAGAAGAGAGCAAAGCTATTCATTCAACACACATTCTTATTGGGTAATACAGGAGGTATATGCTATTTGAAAGCTCTGACTGGCTCAATTGACGTGTCAATCAAAGTGGCCATTTTGAGCGCATGGCTATGTTTTTATGTGTGCTCACTGAAACTAGGAATCGAAGACTACTTCTGTTAACTTCTTAATTATAGTTCAGTGTTTTTAATGGTGTTTTTGAGAGTATTCGAATACTCGTTCAGAAATACCATCAAGTATTCGAAACCTGTAAAATGGTATTCGGGACAGCTCTAATATATATGAATATTTGAGAGCTGTGACAGAGGCATCACAAGTTAGGTTTACTGTAGAATAAAGCTTAATGGCCACTGAAGGCGTCGAAGCGCGTCAGGAGATGTCAGGGTTTTAGAACAACTTTTCTTGAATGGGGCGACGCCCAATGGCAGCGTCTGACGGACGTCGACGCCAAGGTTTAGAACGCGGTTCTATTTCTTGGGCATCGAGACATAAACATGCTTTGAATATCTGCATGTTTATGAGCTCCTCTGTCAATTTGACTTTACCTGTTGACAGTTGCGTTCCATGACGCACCGCCGAACGAAGCGGCCAAGTCGACGGCGGCCTTAAGGGGGAGTGCTTGTGCTTTTTTGCACCACATTGTGTCCCATGTTAGCCACCCATTCCTCTGCATTGTCATTACAAAATAACGGAATACCTTGATGCGGTGGTGCCGGGAGTTTTCTCCTTTGATGGCGTGACGAGTCTAGCGTCTGAGGCTACATAAAGGAATATGTATTAGTAGTATTGTGTCTTTAAAAAGGTGCTGAAGGCATTTAAGTTAACATTATGACAGTACCTTAGGTTTTGGCTTAAACTTGGAGAAGTTGTTGCAGACGGCAACGTTCAGGCCGGCTGTTTTCAGAGCTGATATTCTCGCCTCAATGTTTGATACCTGTACAGAGAAAAAGACTTGACAACAAAAATCGACATACCACACATCACATAATGCTAATGTTAACAATTAATAACAGTTCAACTGTTTATGTATGAACACTTTGAATGCAAGCTATTCCACAAATCCAGGTTCCAATTAATAATAATAATAATAAATAATTATATATATAAAAAAAACTATGTAAGAAATAATAGAATAATAATACAAGTATATATCATATGTCATTTAAAAAGTGTTTATTTTAAGTGCCTGTAGTTCAGATTGCTGCACTTGAGCTGCAGCAGTGGCCATCTGTTCCTCCAGGAAAGCCAGCTCTGTGTCTGTGGTGCCGCTGCTGATGCTACGTGCACACTCCTCCAGGTCCCCCAGCGCCCCCTCAAGGCCATACACTGCACCTGCAGCAAGATACACCTGCACAAAAAGGTGAAACCAAACATTAATGCAGGTCCCCCATTATCTTTGAACTACAATTTTATATTTTCTTACTGCATCAAAACATAAGATCACAACACTGACGAACCCGGTGTTCTGACGATTTATGCTGCCTTGTCGAAAAATGCTACCATAGCGCATGCGCTATTGAAAATAGCTACATGACGTGTTCAATGTTCCCATTGACGCAAAGGACAACCTCATTCCCGAAATGTATATTTTGAAAGCATGTGGTAAGGATTTTTTATGGAATATTTCTATTTTATCACAATAGATTGTTATTTCTTTTAAACTGTATGTAATGCTTTGTTCATATTGTCATATCATATCATGATCATGTCAAATGCATTTAGATGAAATGGATGAAATGTTGGTACCAAAAAGGCACATATGAATAAAAAAAATTTATTTTGGCCCTCCTGTAAAGTTGGAGAAATGTCACTTACGCCCCTCTGGTTCTCACCCCTCGATATGTACTGAATACAGTATGTGATATTGTGGACTGTTCAAACTGACTAAAATGTTAATAATGTGCCGTTGCCTCAGTTCTGCAGGCTTTACCACATAGAAAACCAAAACAAAGAAGAGCCAGCTCTGGGCCTGGGGCAATAGAGCCTTCTCCGGTGCCGCACCCACCCTGTAAGAACGCCCTTCCTAACCAACCACATCTGGCAGACAAGCGCCCTGCCATCATTTAAACACGCCCCATATAACCCTTCTTTTCAAGCTCACATTCAGTTAAGGCCCTTTCAGACAGAAAGCGTCAGGCGCACCGCTGCGCTCTGAACCCCATTATTTCCAATAGCTGTGCTGCACAACTGCGGTTTTGCGCTGCGCCGAGCAACGTGCGGGTGCAGGGACTGCGCATCGTTGAGGGAAGCTTGCTGCACTGCGAGATGAATACCTGCACGGCCAAATGAGGCATGCAGCCAGTCATGGAAGTGAAAATGGAGGGAGAGTTGAGATTGACACAGTTGATATTTTACATTTCTGAATAGCAGGGCTTTAGCTAACGGGAGTCTGTTCTTCTCCGGCAGTGTAGCTTCCTCGTTGCCTAGAGACATGATGAATCTGCGCTGCCCTGTGCTTTCTGTACACTTTGCGCCCTACCACGCGGTAAACAAAAAGCACATCTCTGGAGGGCTAGTGCTAGTGCATGCTTCTATTGCTTCTATGGGACAGATCCATCTTCGTTGCTCGCCACCCGCCAGAAGTTTTGTAAACTCTGCTGATTTTATGTGTCCTGTCCTGTCTGAAGGGCCTGGAGAATCCTGTGCTCCACAACGCACCCCCCAAAATATTACAAGTTTATTATAAGTCCACAATAATAATTATTCAATTAAATTAATTGCATTAATAACAAATGTTGAAATAATTTTACAAGGCAAGCTTTAAAGAAAAATTTAAGGGCAACAACTGTTTCACCAATAAGTAACCAGTTATACTTCACAATCATGAATATACCCTGAATTAACTCCTTCATATTTCTTCACTTGGTTCACCATGAATTCATCTGGCTAGCTTACGTTCTCCTCCATCTTGGTGAGACTCTGACCCAGCCTGCGCATGTCTGAGCAGCTGGACATGGGAGACTCCGACGGTGTGCAGCTCTCCCCCGCAGCCTCGCCGATCAGCTCCTCTGTAGCGTTCAGCACCTTCAGCACCTCTGTGGTGATGCTGCACAGAGACGCTGCCGAGTACTTCTGCTCCAGACGCACCGCGCGCGCGCGCGCACACACACACACACACACACACACACACACACACACACACACACACACACACACACACACACACACACACACACACGTTAGTGATTACACAAAACAAGCAGTGTGTTCTTGAAGGCAATACTGAACCTTTGTTAAAGCTACAATTCTATCGGTTCCTTAACCTAACCGCTCCTGGTGGTTAAATGGTACCGTGCCTTGCATGGCTGATACCACCATCGGTATCGGTGTATGAATGTGTGTGTGTGAATGGGGAAATGTGAAACGATACTGTACAGCGCTTTGAATGGCCAGAAGGTTGGAAAAGCGCTGTATATATGTAGTCCATTTACTGCAATACAAGTCCACCTGCATGAAATAATTAGCCTCGTGAGACCATCCTGATTGCGTGAGCTTCAGTTTAATTTCGCCGTGAGAATCAGTCTGGAAAGGAGTTGTGACTAACAATTAATCTGGTTTGTCAGGTTATGAAATAATCCCTTGTTCACAAGAAGTGTTTTTATTACCACTGTTGGCTTCTGTTTCTGTATCAAAAGCACTTTGTGTGAACAGTTGATTGACATCTCTACTCGGGTGTTCTCAAATAAATTTGGTGTGCAAAATCAAATATTAGCATTTCATTAAGATACAGTACACTACATACATTTATTTCTTGAGAACCACCTCTTCAGAATCTACAGTACCATACCTGGTACCTCGATCAGTGACCTCTCACCTCACAATACTCGTAACACGCACTAACTGGAATTCTCTATGATGATCATATCTTTTATTTATATTATTTGTATTTTTTTTTAATAAAAAATGAAACAAGTCCTTCCCTGTTAAATCAGCTCTTACAAAAAGTATGCACTTTGTTGGTATTTATAAAGTGTTACATTAGCAATAGTTTTGACCATTGAATATTATGTTGGTAATGTACTGTACAGTATGTTAGCACTGATGCCGTGCTTCTGCCATTCTCATAATGTTATTTGCTTACAGTAACGGCTGACCTATTCAGCTTCTGTACTGACAAGCGTTCTTACACTAAGCCGTTTCGGATAAAAGCATCTGCTAACTGCTGTAAATGTAGCCAGTGTAGGTTAAAATGCCTTGCTTCAGGTTCATAGGATATCATGAATGAGGCATAAATAATCTGTATGTGGGAATTGATATTGAGGCAAGGAAACAACATGGTCTGTATCTTGACTCGGCAACACACACGCACACGATTTGTCAAATCCAATCACTCGCATTGTGAGCCTGCATGCTTGACTTGTAAGGCGCAATCAAGCGGATGGTGGAAGTCTTTGGTAGCAGGACGATTGCATTTCATCTGTCAGAAAGATTAAATGCTAGTTGTAATCTAAAAACCTTTGCTGGCGGCCTAACCGATTCAACTCAACTGCCTAAACATCTCTTAAATACACCAGCATGATAAAATAAGTTATAACTGAATAAGGAACCATTAAAAACAAATATATTGGCTGTTGGTGGTGAGATCACTGGAACATGGAACTAAATGATCAATGACACATTATGTAATTTCGCACTGATGGCTACAAAAAGGGATTCTTTCTCTCTACATGCACGTTGGTCCGTGAAATTGTCTTTGTCAATGATTAGTCAAATAAATAAGAGGATAAATATAAACAATTTGTTTTGTGTCATTGACATTTTTATCCCCTGGTGCGGTTCCAGATCTTCTTGTGCACGACACGTCCATCTGTGGCCAACACACATGTAGTCACACAGGTACTGTAATAGGTGAGACCAATTCATCTAGAAGTCCATGTTTTTGTACGCACACAGAAAAAAAAAATAATAAAGAAAGTAGAGAGATGAAGGGAGATGGATGTAATTCAATAATTAATTAATCACTGGGTGAAGCTTTGATCGGCACGGCACTAGGGCTTGCATTGATCTCAGTCAGTCAGTGGAGTAGATACAATAGCGGAGAGATGGCAGGCAAGCCACCAAACCTCTTAGCTCCTTCTTTTTTTTAACTCACCACTCAGTAATGACCTATGAAAAAGACACAGAGACGGGCGCTGCGAGATATCGATTGAGCACGGCTGATGGAAAAATTGATCTTTTGCAAGAGTGTGTCCCTCTCACCCCCTGCAAAGCCAAGACATCAGCACATGCATCAAACACTAACATTGATACTATGCAGTGCTTCCAATGACACGAGTATATGCTCACACTAAACAAGTGAGATGAGATAAAGTGTGATCAAACCAACAAAGTCAAATAAACATGTAGTTTACTCACATAACCTTTCACTAGATTTAAAAAAAAGGGAGTGCTTGGTTGTAACCCAGAAATGTATAAAAATCTAATATGCTACATTTGTGAACATCTTTTCTTTATGTGTGTACATACTGTATACATTACAATATAGTAATAGTATATGTGCATACTAAATACTACTGTTTTGTTGACAGTACTATACTGCACAAGTACATATCATACAAAATATGTATATAAAGGACCATAATTATGGACAATGAGATTTTCTTTTATAATTTTTCAATGAGAAATGTGTATGCTGTCATTACTGTGTAGTCTCGACGCATTCTGCTTTGATGAAAATATCAAAAGAAAAAAATAAATTAAACTACCTGTATCAGAATCATTGGCTTTTACACAAGGATGTGGTGACGTTCAAAAATAACTGGATGATGTTTCACGCACGAGAACAGATCAGTATTACTCATGCACAAAGACAGCGTGTGTCACTAATGACCATTAGACACGTGCGCGTGTTTCTCTGTACGCACGTGTGCGAGTGGCTGGTCTGTGCCGCCAGGCTCACACAGCCATTAACCGGATCTGCATGCAAATCATTTCAGACCGATTCTTACTAGAACATTCTATATAGGGGGCTGGTAGGATATAAGTTAAATTTTCCATCAAAACAGACCTCATATGTATAATGATGACCCCATCGCCGATGGAATTGATGAATAAAAACTAGGATCAAAACGAGAAACATTGTCTCAGCGTCAGTGTTTGTTTATCCAGGTGGTAGTAGCACTTTGAGGTTTTGCTTTGTGTCTGATAGGTGATCCTAACCTGGTGCTGAGACAATGCTATGCCTTCATGTACACGTAATCTTGGATGTATTATTCTACCTGCTTCTAATGCTACCACGCTGGTGTGTTTCACCCAAACACCTTCCAAACATGGCAATCCAAGACTTCTTCCATGCACTGGTAATTGTTTACAGTTTTTCAATTTGAGATGCAATAATGGAGTGGAGTGGAGTTAAGATAACCTCTATAAACAGGTATCCACACATAAATGGATACTTATTTTAAAAGATCGGTTAGGACATTCTTTCCTCCAAGAATGCATATCGACCACCGTGTTCCGCCTCTCCGCACAGACGTGCCATCTGCACATCCATATGCAGATGCGGTGTCTGTTTATAGAGATTACAACCAGCATCAGGTGTCCAAGGTGCTGAGATATCTGAGAATGCACGTGCTTTGCAGTCAAAGGTGCTCACCTGCTGCATGAGCGAGGAGAGGAACTGAAGCTCCCGCTGTAGCTCCACATTAATCACGTGTCCCTCCTGACGCACGCGCACACACACACGCACACACAATGAAAGGATGGACACACGGAAAGGGTTGAAAAGACAGAAGCGAACAGGGAGAGACAAGGCCAGATGGTGGGCAGAGGAAGACATGATGGAGAGAACAAAAGACAATACGTCTCAGACCACCGTGATGTAGACAGACGACTCCTCCGTCCTCACCTGTACACCCGACAGCGGCCCCTCCAGGTAGGACGGGGTAACAGCAGGCGAGCTGGACGGACTCCGGCCCGTCCCTGCCGCGTCGCTCTCCATCTCCCGACTGTGCCGCCTCCCGCTCCGTCTCCCTCCCTCTTCCCGTCTAGCGCCTCCTCTCGTCTCCTCCTCGGCCTCCTCAAGGCTCCTCCCGCCTCCGTTCTCTGACCAAAGGGACCTCCTCTTGGGTTTGCGGCCGTTCGCCGCTCGGCCGTCGTCGTCCCACGTTTTCCGACGCTCCCTCTCGCCGCCGTTCGCTCGTTCGGCGCTTTCCCGCTCCGGCCGCTCGTCGTCGCCTTTGTCGCAGACGACAAGCTGCTTCAGCGTAGAGTGTAGCGGGACTTGGGGGCTTAGGGCCGGGGAGTTGGGGGCCACTGTGTCTGCCTCCTCGGGTTCAGGGGTCACGGCGTCGGAGGTGGAGACCTCGGGTGTGGCCGTTGACATGGAAACGACCGCGGGCTGGTCCTCCCTTAAGGCTCTCTTGAGCAAGGCATTAAGCAGAAAGCCACTGTTCTCCTAGTAAAGGGGAGGGGGGGGCAGAAACTCTTACAGACTTGCTCTAATAATGAGGAACTAGCCTGTGTTGCATTCCCACATGGATAAACAACAGCTCATTGCTGCCACCTAGTGGTAAGATGAGGGTTTGCACAGAATAAATGAGCTGCTACTGTATAAGTTGGATCTGAAACGGAAGGTTTTGGAAATCAATGGCCCAAAAACCGTCCCCCTCCACCCCTGCTCTCTCCCTCTCTGATATTGCAAAGCACATATTCTTATGATTGACAGGTAAGGTAGATTCGCACAACCGGGGCCTTTATTTCTGACCAATCAGGCAAGGTCTTAAATCAAATTAAACTTAGAAGCAGGGGCTATCCAGAGTAGATGCTATCACAGAGCATTTATATCACTGGACGTCTATGGCATTTCTAAGAAATCACACAATGCATCACTCTAAAAATCACCTTTTCAGCTCAACTCAAGACACTGAAATGGGTTAGGGCACTACTGACACTATGTTCCTGAATGAACAATGCTGCAACATTAGGAAAGGCTGGGCAGTGCAGTGTCTCACCTGCACCACTGGGCTCATTGGGTTGACAAGCTGAGTCTGCTTCTGGGCCCCAGCTCTGCTCTGCTCCGTCGATGACTCCCTCTTGCTCTTCCTGCGTCTGCGCGACCTTCGTACGGGGTCATGTGACCTCTCCTCTGCCTCACTACTGTCCCCCAGCACCTTTCATTATTAATTTTAATATTGAGATCATTAATCATTAGAGTGAATGGTATATTAGTAGTATGTTGATGTTTATGTTGCAGTTACAGTGGTTCTCAACCGGTTATCTCAAAGTGGTTGTAAAAAAACAATAATAATAAAAATAAACATTTATTCTAGCGCCTGTACCAGTGATGTAACTTTTCTTGGCATAGACTCTAAGTCAAAGTGCCTGCACCGGAGTTTTGACTGACACACACAAAACAATTTGAGCACTCTGTGAAATAACATATGCGTATAGCGCACACGTTAAAAAACACACTAAATCCAAAATGTTATTATTCGGTGTGTGGATAAGAAGGGGGGTCGTGAAGAGAAAAATTGAACAAAAACACGGTTGAGGACCACTGTAGCATAGAATATACAGCATGTGACATAACCCAAACCACCTTTGGGTTAAAGTTGACGTCGAGCGAGTCCGGGTGAAGTGGGTGTGGCGTGAGGGTGTTCTGGCGAGGGTGAAGGTCGGGCAGCGCCCTCTGCTTCAGCAGGGCGGGGGGGGGCTTTCGAGGCCGCGCCGACGCCTCCGAGTCGGAGTTGAGCGTCTCGGTGTTGGTGTACTGGCCCGAGGACGGGGAGGTGGCGGGGCCGTGGCGTGTGTACGTCCACTCCGGGTCGTGCTGGGAGTCCGTGTAGTAAGTCTCGTCAGACAGCTTGCGGCGGAACTCCCTGAGGGCCGACACCCAGCCGCCGCCGTCGTCGTCGTCGCCGCCACCTCCATCCGACTCGGATCCCATCTCGTCGTAGGCGGAGGCGACGCCGGACTCCTTCTCCAGAGCGCTGAACACCAGGCTCTTCCTCTTGGTCAGCAAGCTGGGCCGAGACAGCTGGGAGCTGTGCAGAGCCAGCCAGTTGCCGTCCGGGCTCTGGAGCACAGAGGACGCCCCTGGGACCAGGCCAGAGAGTACAGGCCCTTTACATTACATATACAACACATGCATGTATATTACGCATGTCCTACATCAGTTATTCTTGTGCAATACCCATTTATTTTAGTCCGCTATTTATCTTCTTAATAATTACAGCCTAGTGCTGTGTATTTTACATTATGTATTTTATGTAGGACCTTTGTATTTTACTGTGTTCTTTTTATTTATAAAATTGACCAAATAGAAAGAGATATACAATGACAAAGTATTTGTTTTATTATTTCTATTATACACTGTTACACACAGCTTTAACAAGCTTCTTACTAATGTAGATTGGTTTGGGTTTTAAGGTAATTTGTGGACACTGCCCCCCTTTTCTTAAAGATCAAAAATAAGAATGGAATGGACAGTTTTCATAAAATCTAATGTAATTATTTGTCACGCTGAATTGAATGCTTTAAGTCAGACTCTTGTCTCAAATTACAGTGGATTACACAACTCAATTGTTGAGTTGTTTCATTCAAGATACATTTTCATTATTGAATTAAACATCAAAATAGTCCTTCGATTAATTAACTCCCTTACATAAAACATTAGAAGGAAAAGGAAAAAGTACTAATAAAGGATCAAATCAGATGGAGAGCTTAATAAAAAATAATATAAACGGTATAAAAAGCTACAGTCGAAGGTTTAACAAGCACTCAATATCCATGTAGCGAGTGCGTGACTCTTACTAGAGTTTTCCAGGCGATCCACGCTCTTCCAGCTTGGTAGTGGTGAAGCCTTGGCTTCTCTTTTCAGCGAGGCATACTCTGGGAAGCCCGCGGCTGCCCCTTCAGACCCTTCCGGACCTCTCTCAGGCGAGTCATCGCTGGTGAGGGAAAACGCAGACCTTGACCGCTACATGCGCATGACACACAAACAGACCCACACACATATAGAGACAGAGAATGAAAGCTGCAGTCTGATGTGTAGAGTCACTCTACACCTGCAAGTGTCACTTTGAAACCAAACAGCTGTGAGGCATTTCAGAGAGGGCCCTGTCTGAACTGCAATCCTGTTGATTTCAAGTCCGCAAAAAATGTATACACTCTAGAAGATGATGCGATTCACAATTCCCACCAGCAGATGGCGGTAGTAAACAGCTAGCCAGCCACAGTAAAAGACACTAAAATGCTCCCGTTATCGTTTTGGTGTGTGTGCACGCACACACATATGCGCGCACACACACACACCCTATTGGCATGAGGGTATACAGTACATTATAGCTTAGTCAGTGTGTTTGTGGAAGAGCTTGTAGAAGAGCCTGTCTCTTCACTCAGGGATTTGAAAGAATCCCTGTGTATTTGACTGAGCTTTGATCTGCACTGAGAACAGAACAGAAAGTATCTAAGGGAATCTTAGTTTGGGTGGAGGAATCATAGCCTTGATTTAAGTGGATACTGTTAAATACATAGTGTGCATGTGTTATTGTACTTGAGTGAATGTACAATGGCATGCAATGTGTTTAGTCACACTGTCTGCAAACATATTCACCATAAATACTGTTCGTTATTACAAGCTACTCCTGCATTTACATTCCTTTCAATCTATTGTTTTCACTTTTAACATGTATGATAAAGTTCTGTTCTCTTTTACTTGTGTCTGTACGTCTTCAAATATAACATTAGCGAAACAAAACAAGACTAAGAATGGTTCAGAAGACCCCCATGAAGAACTCACTAAGAGAAGGAGTTACCCTGCCCGGAGGAAGCCCGGG
>JAODTR010008676.1:239-30201 GCA_025399935.1 Amblyopsis rosae | reverse complement strand
TCCAGACAACACAGCTCTCAGGATCATAGGGACACACAAACCTATCCACCACGATAAGGTGATGGTTCCCGGAGAGGATGCAACAATAGTGACAAAGAAATCACTGCATCAAAATAAAATATTAATCATCTGGATTTTTACAGTTCTTGCTTACAATCATGGCATAAATCATGAATAAATTTGACCTCTTGTACAGCATGATAATAATACAGCAGCTCAGCATTTATGGAAATATTCTCTACAGAGAACATGTATGTAAACGCACACTGTATGGTGTTAAATCCTGCTTATAGTGTATGACATAAGGCAAATAAACAGATATCTCTTAATTTTCCTTTTCACTTATGAATGAAAGCTCATGGAAGGAAAGCTTTACTGGTATATTATTACATTTTTAAATCATGTACAGTAAGCTGAACAGCATCAATATATAATACTATCAGAACACATTAGCTTGCTTGGGGGTATCTAATTTAAAATGTTAACTTCCTTTTAGTGCAAATGAATGAGTGAGTGAAAGGAAGCTCCACCTATGCTACTCTATCCACTTACACATCTACACTTCACAAACTGTTTACACCGTGGCTCTGACAGGGTGCACACTATGAATTTTGCATGGCTTTTCCCCCTTACTTTGAAAGACAGAAGTGTGTGGTTGTGGAAAGAGTGCCCCCTCCCCCAGAATCCACTCCAGACCCCCTGAAGAGGAGCAGCATCTGAACTCCTGCCTCTGACCTGCTTCTCCATATTTATATGTGGGCCTGGGACATGCCAGGATCACTCATGATGACACCCACCAAAAACTCTTTCAAAGCACCTCCTCTCATGACATGAGTTTGTTAGACCTGCTGGGCTTATTGTATTGAGGGTCTATCATGCCATTACCTTTAGGCACTGAGAGGGTCAATGGTGTGTGGAATACATCAGACTATTGCCAGAAAGCTTATATATATTGTTACATTTCAGAAACAGGCAAGTTGCATACCATAACCCACCTTGCTGTTGAATATGCTAATAGGTTAAAGGCATAGTGTGTCATGTTGGTCAATGGTACGCAGAGCGATAATATCCCTAACGTGTGTGTGTGTGGCTGTGCTTTGTCCAATTTTAGTAAGAAATGCATTCAGTAGACACCCAGTACTTATGGTTATGTTTTGCTGACATCGATACATAACCAGGTGATGTTAACAGCACTTTGCAAATTGTAATCTCAATTAATATACGACTAACGCAGCCCCCTTAACTGACTAGTCTGTATGTATCTCATCTGAATGGAAGACAAGAAGAGGCAACAATTTAAATAACATTATCTTGTCAAATGGCTTGGAAACAGAACATACTGTAGTAACGTTCACATCAGCAGTCAAACTTGTTATTCACATACACGGCTACAGGGAAAAGAGAGTAGCAGAGGGTGAACTGAGAGCAGATAGCAGTTATGCGTGATTTGACAAGAAGACATCAGGGCTGTTCTCCCCCATACTGACGAGGGGCAGGGCTTCCAAGGGGCTAAAGTCATGCAGTACACTCTAGCTAAATGACTTGTCCACATTCACAAACATGAAAAACTGCAGCTAAATTGATGGTGTTCGGTTTTGTCAGATACGATGTCTCAGGCCGTTTACATTGATATACCATTTCAACGATATAACTGAGCAGCTGCCCGGGTAATCCAATCAAAGCGACACAAGACAAGTAAAGCCAACAGTACACAGTGTGCCTGTGCTCAAGAATTGTTTGTCTTGTGGAGTTGTCCCGGCTGTTATCGTGTTACCTTCTCTATCAGACCATTTGGAGGTTTTATGGTGATGTGATTTATACGGGCTTGTGGCACGTTAACGATGCCAGGGAGCCTTGCCTGACATCCATATTCATGAACTGCTGTGTTTGGGGAGCTGTGGGAAGAGGAAGAAGGCGGAGGAAGTGATACATGTCCGCCAAAAGTCTTCCAGGCAGAAAGTATGGACCGTGACTGAGGCTGCAGGCAGCGAAGGTTTGCCTGCCCCAAAGGATTTGGCCCACCTGTACATCAAGGCCAGGCACATTGTAGTGGGAGACCTGAGCAATGAAAGCCTCTCACTAAGGCCTGTGTGCAGACCCTCTGATGTGCATGCGACTAATTGCAAACCCGCCATATTGAATTGTTTATAGGCTCCAGGAATTGTAGGCAAGTCATTAATGGGCCATAGCCATGTAATATGTACTACAGCCTTTCCAAGACACAATGTGGCAGGGGTTCCACTGTTAAAGTGTCTGTTCTAAGATGCGGGCATTTAGCAACACCTTCAACTCATTCCCCTGATCATGTCTGACAACAAATAGCATATTTGAGGACAACAGCCTGCACACTGTCTAGTTTATGGTTAACAGATCCAACAATAGCGAGAAGACCCACCTTAAAAGCAATAATCCCAAAAGCTTTGTGATATCACATTGGGAGGACGCCTAGATGCCTACCAGCTGTAACGGTTGGCAACAGACTTAATCAATGGGATTACAATTTCATAGTGATAATTAGCATGGCGGTATTACCCAAAGCAAACAGTCTGTGGATCAATAGCTCATCAATCCAAAGACCCGATTTAGCATTAATCTTTCAGTCTCTGAATGAAAAATGCAGTAGGTTCCAACAGGATTCATTAAGTCGCATGCCGTAACTGCAGAATGGGGAAACACAATACTAATGCGGTATTAAGGAATTCTTTATTTATGTGATATATCACTCTACATTTGCACGTGCATGTAATGAACAGTGAGGTGCAGTGTTAATTTTAACACCTGCAATCATCGCAATCTATATCAATAGAGAAGGAAGTGGGATTTCACGTCCTATTAGCGATCATGACCTAATCAATGAGCTGTGCCCTAAAACAGCTGACAGCTAATTACCAGGGCAGCTCTGTGTGTGTCATGCCAGTCAGGTAGCCAGTGGTGATTAAGAAGGGGAAGAAATATCTGTTTAAGGTTCTTCACAGCACAGGGGAGACAACACACGATGGATCGTGGCCAGGCTGCAAGGACGACGCCTAATTTGCTCCTGAGCAAATCAATGAAACCATTTCGTCTTGGTTGCTATGGAACAACACATACTAACACACAATAAACATTACCTTGGGGAAATTGGCACCAGGAGGAATCCAACCACTGCTCTTTTGAACCATATCTTGTTCTGAAAGAAAGAAAGAAGTCGATCGTTGTCAGGGGTATGATGTTGTCTTCCCACTCTTAGCGGAGCTTCAAGAGCTCTGACGTCTAAGGCTTCATTATAGAGAGCATATAAAAGCCAAACTCAAATTCTTCTCTTGTAATAGTACGATATGACACATTTTCTTTATTTCCATCTGCCAGCCAGCCAAACGGAATTATTAAAGGAAGTTGGTTAGGAGTCTTAATGATAGCAATGCCTCTTGGAATTCTTATACTGTACATTCATACACCTAAACTGTAGTAGCCCTGTTAAGGAATGTTATCATAAAATAATTAACACAGTCCTAACGTAACACCACTAAGCTTTTGTCTTTGTACACACACACACCTAGTAGACTTAACTGTGTGGTGTGCGTGGGTGTGCATGTATGTGTGCATGTGAGCCAGAATGAAGTAATCTTAGAAGACTTGATGTACAACTGGGAAACTGACATCTGTGGTGGACATAATTAAAACCACACATTAATCACACTCCTGAGAGCAGAACATATCCCTCCTGGCCAGGTCATTAAATTATATGTCACCTACAACCAGTTGGTTTCTTTTTTCCTATAAAGAAAGAGGGAAAAAAACACATCTCTGGTCTCCTCTCATTATAGAGGGCCGTGAGAGGCCCTACATAGAGAGTGTGAAGGTGTGTGTCTCACCCAGGTCAGGAGAGGCCATGCTTTAAATTAGAAGCCTGACCAGATGAACCACTGTGACCCTAAATGCAAGCAACAGAACCATGAGGCGTCTGGTATGACGAGATCGGCGGAGGCCATAGGCTACCTTTTAACGAGGGGGAAGAAAGGAGGGGTGTCGGTAGAGTCGGTACACCGTACATGAGAGTTTCTTTATGTTTCTTCATAGCTTTGTTGTTTGTAAGTTTGTCTCAGATGCTGAAGTGGCATCCCGGATAGCTTCATCTGTTGGCCTACAGTGATGATGGTAGACTGTGAAAAATACCCGCTGGTCTGTGTGTGAAGTCAGCGCTGTCACTTGATGTGAATGACAACGTGGGCAAAAACACATACAACAAATGAATTGCAACCCATGCTTATTTTATTTGATTGTATCTCGTACTACAGTATCTGCATGGCCTCTTCTACTGGTAATGCTGTTTACAATACCGTTATCTGAGACATTTATGTTCCTGCTCTAACCTGTCTATTATAAAACATTTATATATACCATTTTAATGTGTATGTAAGGTATAGGGCCTACCTGTAGGCTAGTTAGCTTGTTATTTTGATAAAGGCTAGCATACACAATGAGCAATCAGTCAATCGGTGAATCCAAATAGGATACACGGTTGCTCTCCATCTTATTTGGCTACTGATGAATAGCACAGTGAGAGAAGCGATTGCACCCGTCTGGCAGCCAATTCAAATAAGCCAACAGCAGGACATGCGTTGCCTGCCAGACGAGCCAGGACCGCGACAACTGTTGCCACTTGCCACAGAACCTGCCACCCTTCAATTGATCAGCGAGAGTCTAGCATGTGATGGGTTTGAGTATGAATGATGGGGGCAGGGGGAGCTCTCTTCATAATTGAACCAGTAGCATCCAATTGAGCCCTTCTGGCGACAACTAGGGCATGCTAGCCTATTGACTAGCGTGCCGACAGACCAGTTCCTGCAGCAACATTGTCCCTTAATGCAGCAATCTGTAAGCTACAGTTAGATCATCTCAATATCAATATCGTGGCAAAGAAGACTTGACTTTTGAACTCCACAACAGGTGCAAAACACATCAAGGAGTGGGAACACATACTGTAGGCCATCTATGCCTGTTGAAGAGGCATAGCTGGCCTCGATGAATTACAGGTGGCTAGGCTAAACATCTATGGCATGGTAAAATGTAAAAGCACAAAGGATATAGGCCTACTGTATGTAAATATATGTGACAAATGTGTAATGCCTGCAATACCATTGCATTTATTTGTGTATAGACAAGTTATTATTAATATTATAACTAGCAAATAGTCCTAGACAAAATATGTAAATTGTCATCATGTGATTAGCATGCAATATGGCTTGCAATATGTTCTGCATGTCCCGTGATATTAAATCTGAATACATTCCATATAACCCATTCATTTAAAGAAAAATCTATTTTATTTATTTTATTGTTTGTTTTTGCTTATTTGTTTATCACTCACTTATTGACAACACGTTGTTATTATACAAATCCAAAGCAAGATATGCAGGCCTTTTTCTTCCAGAAATGATCATGTATATTTGATTGAGAACCACAACACCACACACATGCTGTGACAATAATAGAATTGGCAAGTATTTTTTTCTTCTTAGACATTTCTCTCATATCTGAAGGTTGAAAAGCAATTTTCACAGAGAAAGACAGCAACATGACCCACAGAATGATGGTTGTGTAAAACCAATGGAAGCACTGAAAATGTCCCTTTATGTCACAATGCAGCAATGAGCCCATAGTGTTGCAAAACACAGAGCGATGCATGCAAATACACACACTTGACATTGGGAAATCCAATTCATCTTATCAGCAACCATAATGGAGACTTGGAATCAACCTTTACTTTTCTTGAGTTACAGTTCAGGAAAAGACATAAAAATAATGTATGTCAGCAGTGCAAAGCTCTCTAACAGGTTAGAAAATGCTTTGAACCAGTAAAGGGAAAGTACAGTATGTACGGTAACTGACTTTTCAATCAATGTGAATTGAATGTAAATTCATTCTAGCAGAAGAATGCCCTTTTTATAATGAAGATGTAAAATGCTCCTTACAATCTGTTGAAGCAGGAATGTGCATGTGACCTCAGTTAGGTATATTTCCATGACTACGCATGAAGTACAGGCTATCAAATTATAGAACATGTCTGGGCTTCCAAATACTTATTTAACTACAATGATGTTCACAGAGTGATATTACTCCACATTTGAGGTGATATCTAGAAATACAAACCTTTACAATACCTTTCAAATTTAAAACACAAATGCCCAAATACAAATTAGTGTTAAACTTGCATACTGGTCACAATTGTATTTCCAATATAAATGTAAAAACATTACTACGTATAAACAACTCTGTGTACAGATTGCATTTGTTTCAGTTTGCCCACTAATCGCTCAGACAAAGCTCACACATGAAACAGTACGAGTCCTTGAGGAAGCCTACAGTACGCCCATGTGTCCTTGGGTGACGTTCCGGCCCAATGGCAAAGGAGGAGCCAGCGAGCCACCCTGTCTGCCCGGTTCTGCTGTCCACCAGATGGTGACTGCTGGGACCCAGCAAAGAGCCCGCCTGGTGGTCAATGAAACCTAAGTGTGTGTGTGTGTGTGTGTGTGTGTGTGTGTGTGTGGGGAAGGGAGGGGGGGGGCAGTTATGAATAAAACGTCTTTAGACAGACTAATTAAAAAGGTCTTTTTTCATCACTCCATCCCATCTGTTAATAACACAACCTGATGGAATGGCCCACAAGTCTGTACCCCTCTTTAACAACCAGCTTTATCTCAGCGAGCACTTTGCGACCAATTAAATGTTTAAGGTACTTCTATGGGAATAACAAGATTTCTTTATGGTCACTATTCTTTTGGGTGCAATCCTTGGATATAGGGGCTGGCACATTTAATAAACTAAAGACCTGTACAAAAGAGCCAAGCCATTAACCTGATATACATCACTGCAGTCTATCTTCCATAAGTCATGTAGTCTAAGGCGTATAACATTAGCTATTTGCTTCTTTCTTATCAATCTCTCATGACCATGTTTCAATCATGAATATTCAATGGACAATTACTCATCAGTATTCTAAAAGCGTGTTCAAACAGAGCTTCTGAACAAATCTTTCATGTAAATGACTGTATACCTACAAGCATTCTGGACCGAGGGATTACAAATCCACAGCCTAAACAAGGTCAATGAATGTGCTAGAGACAACAGTTCTTTTCTTCACCACTTGACAAGGCCAGTGTCAGACAGACAAACATTACGCATGTGCAGAGACTTTAACATTATTTGACTCAACATTAACTGCTGTACTGTATAATGCTGGAAAATGCCAGAAAGGAAAAATGGCAAATCTGGTTGTTTAGCTTTCCTTGCCCTCGTCTGTTTGCACCGCCTGTCCTTAGCGTGACACTTGCTTTGTATGGTGCCAGCTTGCTGTCAGATGCCATCAGATGTCTATATATATATATATCTCCTTCCTTGGTTACACACCAACATCCTGCATTCATGATGGCCCAAATAAAGCAGCCTTTATTATCTTAGGACCCATATCCTGCTTACAGTACTATTATGTTATAAGTTACCATCCAAACTGTGGAAATTAAGTTATGGTGGTGGTCAGGTCCTGACACACTGAGATTACTCAATTTATATAATATACATACGACAAGTCATTATTATAATAATGCCTCATCATTCTACTCCATTGCACACAGTAAACAAGGCTAAATCATAACTTCAGCTATCACTAAACGGACCATTAATCCACTTTCACATAATTAATTGCCTTGTATTCCATAGCGCCTCAAGTGCCTTTTCATCGTCGTGGTAGTGTGTTGTGTTGGCCACCCATCCAGGATTTAGACTCCTGATCCACAGCTCTTTCTTGTTAAACTAAACTCTTCACTAATGTGGTCTGTTCTAGGTGAAATGTCAATAGTTATGGCCTCCCTGAAGCAGGGCTATAGGCCGACATGTGTGAGCCTAATATCTTCCATAGCGTCTGGTCATATAAGGGCCTTTTCTACAGACCAGCTTGTTTTAATTACGACAAAGTGGCAACATTTTGTCAGGTTTATTATTCTTCTTAAAAGACTGTGCTTAGTTTCAACACACCAGTCTGTGGTTTTCTAGAGTTGTAAATCCAGATGCTTCTACTAACAATGCCCAAGGCAGATGCAAATATAGTATTTCTATCTGTGTGAGGGGATTCATAAATTCTTTTTTTCCCCCATACATCTTGTGTATAGACAATCAGCAGGCAGTCTGGAATATATTTAAAAAGCATAACAACCCAGAGAATTCTGGGTGGTCCATTGCAGGTTATGAAACATACAGTATAATGTATTTTAAATGAAAGCAGTAGAAAGCTATTCAGCTATATTAATACATTGCTGAGCACAGACAGAATGTTCCACTCCAATACAAAGATATCACAGGACATTAGTATGAAAAGGAACTGAGGGTGGAATAGAAATTGGAACGGTATTGCTGCAGGACAGAAAAGTTTGGATACAATGTGGGAATTGAATTTGAATAGCCTGACAAGATAATGAGCTTCCCAGTGATTTGCTGTATTGACAGTCTGCTAATAGCGAGAATCTTATCACTGGAGAGAGGTTCAAGACAGGTGGGCTGGCGGGTTGTGGTTTTGGGGGAAATGCATTTGTATTCTCATCAACTACAGACTCATTGCTAATAGGATGCAAGCCCTCAGGCAAAGAGAAGTGGGGAAGACTAAATGGTCAAATAGCACCAGTACCGATGACCTAAGAGGAACATCTGATGACTTGTCACCAATGACAAACATTTATTTATGTATAGCCCTTAATGAAAGTGCTGCACAGACCCTTATTTCACATTGAGACCACACCCTCTATACCAGGGTTGGGCAATGCCGGTCCTGGAGGGCCGCTGTCTTGCATGTTTTATACGTCTCCCTGCTCCAACACACCTGATTCAAATGAATGGCTCATTATCAGGCTTCTGCAGAGATTGATAACGACCCATTCATGTGAATCAGGTGTGTTGGAGCAGAGAGACATCTAAAACATGCAGGACAGCGGCCCTCCAGGACCGGGATTGCCCACCCCTGCTCTATACCATACCCTCCAATCAGGCATAGAAAAACCACACTAAAACCATAATGTAAACAGTATAACTATGGAAGTGGACAACAATTGGAGCATTCCAAAATTTTTCAAGAAGGATAAGATGCATACTGTAAGTATTTAGGGGTAGAGAGCAGTGTTAGCCAATGTGCAGTGCATGGAAAGAGGAGTGTTAGCCACTTAGCACTTTTATGACAGAGGATGGCCTTTAATGGTTAACACATGTAGCAACCTAGTCTCCCAATTGAGAAAATGAGAAAAGATGAAAATATGCATTACAGCTTTATTATTTACTATTTCTCTAAAGTCTATACTGTCTATTGCCAATAGTACGCTCATTAAGATTACTGATTCAATTAGTTTCTCCCTTAAAGTAGCTACAGTGTGTGTATGTGTGCGTGTGTGAGTAAACAGCAAATATATATATATATATATATATATATATATATATATATACTGTATACTGTACATACACAATCATTTCTATTTATGTCATTATTTTGTTAAAATATTCTGGGATCAGAGATGATGACATAAATATTTAGATATAAGTATCTGAACAAAGGTAAGCCCTGGCTAGAAACTGGACAGGATTTTTCTCCAAAGAGCTATCTCTCAGTAGACTACTGTCGTGAGGTGTGAATGACAGGTACACATGATCTAGCACTGATCCAATCTTACCATGGCAGGTAATTCCATCTCAAGGGAAATGTTTTATTTATTGACTTATTTTTCTTGTTGTCTTTTGGTGTTCTTGACAAGTATAAGTCCATGGTGCATCGGAAATTATTCTGTATGTATCACATTGACACAAGCCTCTCTTTGGCACGTTGAATTACAATGAACCAGTCTTCGTACAGTACAGAACTTGGCGAGTTATTTACAGCACTGTCAGACTCTCCACGGTTTTCAATGTCAATATCTGTTGTTACAGCAGATATACAGTAGACTATAATTAATTGAATGTGGTGATACTTCTTTACTGATACATTAGCAGAGCAAAACTGTTGCTTTTTGGCACTTTTTGTTGAGGCATTCATTAAAACAGTTTATTATATACCTTTTTGAAACTTGACACATTATACAGTATATGGACTGCATCATAAAAAAACATTCAATTCAAAATCATGAAGAAACATTTTATTCACAGATACTGTAAAACACAAGCTGCCGTATCATACATTTATACACAGGATTTGAAAATCCTATACAAAAAAACAATAATATTCGAAAATATGGGTTTTGATATGAAATTATGGCCTTACATATAATAGTGTCTTGGAAAAAAAAAGGTCTCAGTTTGGTAATAGTTATTTAGTTCATGAGCCCTACCCCACATTTATGAAAACTGAGGTTATTATAAAAAATTTGAATGGTAAAAATGGGAGTAGAAATCATCCTTAAAAATGATTAAAAAAATCTCATGCAGCATCTTCAGAGAGGGCCTGAGAAGAGTATAACTTTTTTAAGAAAAACAAATAAACCTGTCAACATTATAGAAATCAAACACACCAATAAAGCCAGTTTCTTATTCTTCATGTCCAATTTCGCTGCTATACCTTTATTATCGCTGCTTCAGCCGTTTGATTCAATACAAAACACATTGCGGCAGCTATAGGGAGCTAGTTGCAGGATTTTTTTGATAAACAATGTCACAAACCGTTTAGTTATTCATTGCATCATTTTACAGGACACTCTCTTGATAATCTTAGTTTGACACAATGAATCAATTTGGTTTAACTTTGAGGAAAATAATTGAGAACAAATGATGGCATGGCATAATTTATAGACCAGAGCTTGGTGGGGCATGTCCTTTGTATAACCGTTGTAAAGTAGCTGAAGATATTGGAATGCATAGAGCCGTGGCACCATTTGCCTAAAGGAGGCCAGGCTACTGTATTTGAGAATAACTTGTTGTAAGCAGTGTGTATGTCACAAGTGCAGTCCAAGCCCATGTATAGAGAATATGGCTCAGTGATACTGTTAAAATAGCATGTACTTATCATGCTATTCCCAACACCTGTCAGAGGAGGGGAGGTTACTAGTCTCCAACTACGCTTGCTTTGCAACTATACGCTTGCTCTGGGTTAAATCAGGAATAATCACTGGTTAACCATCACAGTGGCCTTCTGATTGATATGTTTTGGCATATATCCACATCTTTCTGTCAGATCAATGTGGTCAGACAACCTCAGCTTGAACAACCTCCTTCCTTCTCCACAGAAGCTAACTGCTGCACCATCTAAGTGCGTCCACTGAGACCAAGGCAACTGAAGGGAGAATACATTCACTCAACCCTGCTAGCTTTCACAAGCCAGCTGGCAGTGGAAGAGTGATTACATCAAGTGTAGTGCTTGATAACAAAGTCCGGTTTGAAAAGCTAGAAAACTAACCAGAGAGATAAAGTAACATAAGGCGCAAGAGGCTGGATGGACATGAATAAAACACTTGACTGAGGTCTAAAAATGCGAGAAAAGGCAAAGTCTGGGAGCGCAATAACATTAGCTTATTGCTCAACTTTTTCCCTCTCTTTTTTATTATTTTTTTACCTACAAATGAGATTTGTACACCACGTCGTCATATAAATACACTATACAATGCAATATAAAATACTTTTTCTTAAAAGGAATATGTTCAGGGTGTGCTTAGGCAAGATACCTGCACCATACAACAGAAAAATAATGATAATGAAAAAGGCACTTCCGGCTGTTGTTCAATGACTCTTGGGTAAATGGTGGCCACTGTGTCGCTAGCGGGCAACAGCGCTTGTGCAGGCGCTCCTCTCGTTACAACTTGTCCTAGACAACGAGGCACTGCGTCTATAATGGTAAAAGGTTTCCTCTGTTTTCATGCAAACCCCGCCCCCTCTGTTCTCATCTTTTCTTGTCTCGGTTTGTTCCACCCTGCGCCCATCTTCCACCCTACCCCATCCTCATCTCGTCCCTTCCTTCCAGTACTATCTGCGGACTGGCTGCTCTTCTCCTTTCCTCTCTCACTTCCTGGTCTCCACATGCCCACTTCCTCTGGTCCTTAAACCTCAATTTGGCGAAGTCCCTCTTGAGCGGCGTTGCTAATGTCGAAGCAGGTCACCATCATGACGCGCGACTTGCACAGGTTGACGCAGTACTCCAGCTCCTCTGTGACCTGCGCGAACGCCTCCAGGTACTCTGACGACTCTCTGTCCAAGCCCTGGTCCACCTCAACTGTTATAAAATAAAGAGGACAGATATAGGGCATTAGGTCGCTGGTTCCCGCTTGATATTGTGTTGCTTATATACGCTCCGTAAACGTCCCCATTGCTGCTGCTGCTACTGCTGTTGAGTGTGTTGAAACAGGAGGTAAGGGAGGGACATGGTGAGGGATGTTTACAATAGCTACTGTAATAATAGCATTAAAGATGCTTTGCTAACATAGCCCAACCCCTTCTGAAGTAAATATCCTCTAACTGGATGTAAAAACTAGTATATTGTACATCCTTGACTGCATGATGAGTCATTAGCGTTTGTCTTAGTCAGCTAAAGGACGGTTGGCTATTGCAAGCTAAATGCTAAGCTAATACACTTTTTGTCAAATTCAACAAAAATCTGCTCATATTTCGCTATCTTACTATTCTCTGTGCGTGTTGAGATTTTTTCAGCCCTGGCTCCGTAAATAGTAACATAAACAAAGTGGCGAACACCGCTCGTATCAACAAAGCTGCAGTACTACTCTTTCTTTACAATGGCATGTGTCAGATCAAAATGCAGCCCTAAATAAATAGGGTTTTGATACAGTGTGGAGGTGTAGTTGAAGGCTTCCAGAAGCCAGAGCAAAGCCCTCAGAGACGCGTTATGGTGGGACAGGAGACAAAGGTTTACGTTCACTCAGCGCTGTGCCCTTGAGCGCAGACCGGGGTTAAGCAGCCACTTACACTCTCCTATCCACTTGCTGGGGTCCATCATCAGTATGGCCTTGGTCTCCTCCAGCTCCTCCCACAAGGCCTCGTGCTTTGCTCTCAGCTCCCTCACATGCTGCTGCCTCCTCTCCAGCACCTTCAGCCTGCTGTTGTAGTACAGCAGGCCCTATGGAGGGAGACATACGGTGACATACGGTGACTTATGGACGCAGTGAAGCAAGAGTACAAAACCGACTGTCAGAATGTATTTTAAAACTTGTAGATTATAGATTAATATATAAAAACTAGTGAAATATTACTAATAATAGCAACACAATGGTTCCTCATATATAATAAATGATTCGGCCATATTACAATATGAATTATGTTCATGGGACTAAAATATGTGTCTATTTAACATGAAATGTTTGTCTCTTGAAATAACATCTATCTATACCATCACCCACAGTGAGTAAACATTACTTTCAGACCTTCTACACAATGAGAAACCTGCTTACCTTCTCTACATCCTGGAATGATTGCTGAAAACAGAGAAGAAAAAGACAAAATAATTAACACATTGCACAGCTGCTATTACCAAGGAAACCATAACATGCTATCAGAGAAAACCATCTGAATGCTTAACAGGTGCAAATTACTTGACATTGAATGTACATCAAACGTGTTAGCCTGCGGACACATGGGAATACAATATCGCACAAGCACAAGGTTCCATTCCTGAGTTTCTGTCTGGCCGGGAGAGGCACCAGAAAAGCTGTTCATTATTTGCCATTCAGCGAGCAATGGCTGGCAAAGACAAATTGAAGATCATCTTTTCCTAATTGAAAGTAAATCAAGCCTCCATCCAGCGGATTTAATATCTTCTCTTAACAAATCCCTGTCTGGCTGCCTCCAACTTGTGGGAGCGCTTAATGACCCGCGCAAGACAAGTCCGCCATAAAGACTGTTCAGAGTCTGGACGTGCTTGCATTCATCACACATTCCTCTTCCACTCGCTCTTCTCCCCCGACCGACAGCCCCAACACCAGTGAGCACCAGCCATCAGTCATATCTAAACCAATTAACCCCTGACAGTAATTGCCTCCTGATCTCTCCGCATTCCTGACGAGCCTTGGCATAATGCTCTGCTCTGGGAGAGCGAGGGTCAGATGTCTGAGACACATTATTTCTGTCTGCCTCTTTAATAAGAAACTAGGAAGGACCTCCCCACAATGCAAAAGCCAATGAGTCACATTTCACAATGTCCCACGCGCGAAATATCGCTGAGACTCGAGCATTGCTAAGGAGGATGTACGACCAGGCCTTGACCCCAGACCTTCTGCGGCCTCTAAAATTAAGTGGAGCCAGATGAGTCATCAAGAAGAACAGGTTGACAGTGACAACCCCACCCATCCCGCCTCACCTCTGCCATCTCCTCCTGTCTCCTCCTCTGGAGCCGTTCCACATCATCAATCTCGTACACCTTAATCTCAAAGGGCTCCTTCAGCGGTCCAGACATGGGGGGTAAGTCCACCCACTGGCCCGCAGTGCCCGACTTCTTCCCCAGGGACGATGTGTCTGGCATGGGTGCCGGAATAAGCCGTCTTCTCTGGAAGCCTATAAGCAGTCAGAGGTACAGACACGACGTTTTACTTACAGTGGGGGGAATAGAATGATAATATTTGCTGGGCTCTTGCAGTTAAGTACATGTGAGATATAAAGTGATACCAGGCTTTAGATAGGCCTCCTGGATTTCATGACTTTCTTATTAATGTAGTCGCAGCACAAATTAATTCAAAAGACGGATTTAAGGCGTGTTCATTCATAAGGTATACACGGACAAGGCTATGAGCAGGTCACAATCATTCATGTTATATTCATTATATTTGATCATCATAAAGTTCAAGGTAATTGTATTTAAAATAGTCATCATCATTTTACTATGTAGGAAGATTATTTGTATAAATAATGGATGTGCTGATTCAGTAGGAGACACATTTAAAGGAATGTTAAAGAAGTAACAATGGAATCACAAGGAAAGCACCTATGTTGGATGCAGTTCCTTTACATCTGTTTAGAAGGAATGCTATTTATTTATTTATTAATTGATTTATTAATATGTTTTAACTTTGAAATCAGGTGTGTTTTATTTATGTTCAAAAACTCTCCGTTCATTCTACAGAAACATTTCTGATTCTTCGGGCATATGTCCGAAGCTTTACTCCACACACACACGCACCAACGACTCACCATTCGATCTCTTCTTGGGTGGCTTGGAGCTCCTCATCCTGCCAGACGTCGACAGGCCGCTCTCGCTCATGGAGTCGTGGGCGGAGGAAGCGCTGCCCGTGGCCTCGCTGTCTCGGATCATGCTCTCATAGCCGCTGCTTCCCCCGCTGTGATAGAACAGGGCCGTGCGGCCCATGGCTGGTGGGAGCTCCCCGCTCAGCACGCTGCTGTTGTCGCTGCCGTGGCCGCTGCTGTACCGCTGGGGCCTCCTGGGCGCTGTGATCTTGCTGTACGGGGAGGGCAGCGCGGCTACGGGCGACTTGTCCTCGCCCGCGTTCACTCCGCTGTCGTTCCCGCTGTCGGAATCTCCGGAGCCTCTGGCGTGCTTGCTCGTGGCGTTGCCCGACGCTAGCTCGCTAACGCGGCTGTTGGCGGCCCTCATGGCCTGCTTGGTGCCCATGATGGTGCCCCTTCCAAGCTTGTTGCTCCCGCCGCTGTTGCCGACGGCGGCGGCCCGAGCGGTTGGCGCCCTACCAGATGGGGGAAGGTTTGCGTTGGCGTTCCTGCTCACCGAGGACACTAATGACTTGGTGGAGGAGCTAAGGCCTTTGGAGTTGCTGGCTGACAGCGTGCGGGCCTTGTTTCCGCCGATGGCTCCTAACGTCCTGGGGTTTGCGCCGGTCTTGGCCTGCTGCCCGGGCTTGCCGTTACCGCCCGAGCCTCCACACGTGGGTGGCGGCGGAGAGGTAGCGATGGGAGAACTGGACGAATTAGGAATGCCAAACCTGGGAATGGACCGGCTGGATTTGCTACTGCTGCTCCCCAGACTGGCCCCGCTGTTCTCCCTACTGAGTGCAGGCCTGGACCCCGATAAGGACAAGCTGTCACACCTCTCCAGAGACATCTGACTAGCGTAATGGTGGACGCTGTCCCCCCGTGGCCCTCTGGCCTTCAGGCTGGAGGTAACTTTGGCTGTGTGGAGGTCAAACTTGAGACTGGAGCTTTTGAAGCCTTCGGCTTTGTGGCGTACCTCGAACTCATCCTCGGACACCTCTACCCTCGCTGCCTCCCCATATGCTGACTTTAAGGCACTTTGGGGCAGCAGGGTCCTGTTCTTCTGGTCAAGACTCGACTTTCTCACCGGTGGGGGGGGAGGGGAGGCTACCCCCGGCTTAGGAAGCATGCTGGCTTTCTGCGCCTGACTCTTGCTGCTCTTCCCCAAAGAGGAAAACTTGAGGCTGCCCGTGGACGCGGTGATATCCGGGGCTCCCTTAGTCTCGTGGATGACGGGCACGGTTCCCAAGGTGGTGGCGCCCCGTCTCAGCTGAGGCATTTTGCTCAGGGGTTCGGCTTTCTTACCGGCGGACCTCTCGCAGCCGTCGACCACCCTCTGGGATGAGGCAGACCCCTGCGCCTTGGGCGGCCGAGGTACGCTGTTGCTGTTGACGGATGCTTTCCGAGAGGGGATGCCAGAAGCAGGCGTCCTCGGAAGCTTGCTGGTGCTGTTGGGTTCAGACAATTGAGGTTCTGCGTGGTTGTCACCCCTCTGCCAGGGGTCCTCCTGCCTGGTCTCCTGTCTCGGTGGCTCTCTATTACTACTACTACTGCTGCTGCTGCTGCTGCTGATGCTACTATGGCAGACGTATGAGGTAGGCTTCATTTTCCTGGGAAGACTGGAGTGGACTACGGAGGGGTCCTGTAGAGTTTGTGACGAGCTCAGGGAGTGAGCTTTAGTTAACTTGGATGTGAGTCTGAGAGAGCCTTTGGCTAGTTCCGGAGACAGGGGGCACTTGGTCAGGGACAGCTTACTGGACGCGGCGCTGTCACTGTCCAGGTCCGAGAAGCCAAAGCCGCTGTCGTTCAAGGAGTTCTTGGCGTCCCTGCGAGGCGGCTCGCAGTGGAACATGCCCAGGGAATCCAGGTAAAAGGCGCTCTCGGCGCCCGCGTGCTTAGCCTGCGGGAAGAAGACGTCCGCCAAATGAGCGCCCTCGCTCTCCGGCGTGCGGTCGCTGACGCCGCTGAGCCAGGAGCTGACGGACGAGCCCCTGCTCCCCGCGCACGCCCCCGCCTCGTCCCGGAGGGACGTGGCCTCGGCGTTCGCCCGCGACGCTCCCTCGGCCAGGGTGTAGGCGTCGAACTCGTCGTTGATGCTGCTGATGATGCTGACGGGACGGGAGCCGGAGGCGAGCGCCTGCAGGGAACAGTCGCTGTTGAAGCTGATGATACTGGAGGGCCGGCCCTTGTCTCCCAGGCCGCCGATGGACAGCTCCTCCACCACAGTGAACACCAGCTCGTCCTCGCCGTTCAGCTCCACCGGCTGCTGCAGGGTGACGGTGGCCCGGAGGACGTCTCGGTCCAAACACCTCTCCCTGAAGGCGGAGCGCACCTGGCACACTTCCACCGGCGCCCTGAGCATGGAGATGGGGAGGGGGTCTCCTCTTCTCACGACCTGGTGGCTCATGCCCACGGGAGGCAAGCGGGCGTCGGAGCGCTCCTCGCCGTCTTTCTGCTGCGGAGGGGGCGGAGCTTTCTTGTTGGGGAAGACTTTCTCCCTCACCACGGGCTCAGCGCCGGGGGTTGTCACGGCAGCCCGTTTGACCGGGCAGGCCCGGCTCTCTGACGCCGACACCTTCTCGCCGTCAGCGCTGGTCCTGCACGCGCTCTGAACGGGCTCTGACGGCACGCCTTCCGCAGGTTCGCACTGCCTCTTGCCACTGTCCAGGTTTGATTTTGTGCTGGGGCTGCTGAATGGGGATGGTTTGGGAGCGATGCCTTCCTGGGAAGGGGTTACGTTTGCTATAGTAGTCTTTGAGGTGCCAGAGCCTTGACCTTCCTTATGTTTGTCAGTCTTGGGACTAGCCTGGATTCCCTTGCCCTCTCCAACAAATGCAGCGGGTTCCTCACTGCCGTCTATACAATCCAGTCTCTCCTGCAACTCGGCAAATGTGTTGCACTTAAAGAAGTGGTCTCTGTCCAGGGGGCCCTCTTTAGTAGACCTCCTCCGATTCAGCGAAGGGATGATTGGAACAAAGGCCGGCGGGCCTTCGTTATCACTAAGCTCCCTGTCGGAGATCGCGGCTCCCGCCGGGCCCACATAGATGACAGTGTCACAGGACTGCTCGCTGCTGGAGGAGTATTCCTGGTCGCTGAGCAGGGAGGGCATGTCCGGGTCTAGGGCTACCGTCCGAGGGTGGAACGGTCTTAGGTGAGGTGGTCGGCGAATTCTGCCTTCCTCACAGGAGCTCTCCCCTCCGGATGAACTGGATGCATACTGCAGAGAGAGAGAGAGAGAGAGAGAGAGAGAGAGAGAGAGAGAGAGAGAGAGAGAGAGAGAGAGAGAATGGAGGAGATATATTTTTGATTTGTGGTTAAAAAAAGATACTTTTAAATCCTTAAAACAATTTAGCCTGACATTTTACAAAACCATTTTTAGCTCTATTCATTTATAGTGGCTTCCTCTCTACATTGATTCAGGGTGCAATCAATCTGCAAAGCAAATATAAATTCCTTTGAAATTACCCGTCAATATTTATCTAAAGGTTAAAAGTTCACATCGATAGCCACAGCAAAGTTGATGTCAATTATATGAATAGCTATATGCGAGCTGCATTATAAGCATGCTCGCGACCAATACTAAACAAATAAATGCTGTCATTCCACCTTATTAACTGGAGCATGTATTTCCCTAATCCAAAGGAATGCATCACATACATCCGTAGGCAGGGGTATTGATTACATGATAATGTGTTGAGAAGCTGACATACTAGCGCTAAATTATTACATTAGAAGCCTTCCGTTTGCAGACTCAATTCATATGCTCATTTATTTGATGGTCCTAAAGTTACAAAAGAGACTTTCCAAGATTGATGAATAGATTGATATTTGCATGTTTTATATGTGAACATTAACGATGCAATTACCATGACACTCTTATAAGTAACATTAAAATGCAATTAGTCTGCTTTCAACATTTATATACAAACAAGCCACTATATAATTATTATGTTATTAATGCCACTGCATTGTAGCGCATCACTAGCTGTAACATGGTGTTAATCATTGTGTTGATCAGGTCATTAGGTTACCTTGGATTTCTTCTTCCTCATGCGGTGAATGCGTGAGGCCAGCTGAATGGTGTTGAGCGAGTCAGCGTAGCTGCTGGGGGAGTTGGAGATGTGGGCGATCATGGTGGTTCTGCAGTTAATGTTCCCCAGGGACTCCTGCAGTAACATCGTCAGCTTGCTGTCCCTGGAAGAGGTTCGCACGGCGTCATTTGCAGTGCACGGAACAACGTTTTCACACCATAATAAAAAATAAAAAAATGATTAAAAAAAAAAGTTAATTTAATTAAGAATTTAAGAAAAAGTCAAATTAACTACACAATTATTATTAAAAAACAACTACATATAATTGTCATTTTTTCATGACAAAGCAGAATATACTGTAATTCATGTCCATCACAGTTACTTATTATTATCAGGTCTTATGTCAACACAGTGACGTCAGGTGTTTAATGAGTGGTGCCATAGCTTGAAAGAAACATGAAAATGAAAGGGGAAAATAACACACATAAACATTTCTAACCATATTCCTGTAATACCGCTGCCTCAATGTTACATTACACCGCCATTCCCTCCGCAGACACACAGCAAACCTACAAGGGGCGCGTGTTAATTCACATGCAGCGGCTTGTCGAAACATTTTGATTACATATATGGATGCATCTTCAAAGCAACAACTGAGTAACACTGGAACGAAGAATGCCGCTCACCTATAGGGTACATGCTTGGCTCCATTGGCTAAAGCCATGATGACGTTGCCCAGCGCGTTAAGGGAAAGACACAAGCCTCCCCCGTTGTCTCTGCTTTTACTGAGGACCCTCTCACAGCTCCCCAGGTCGATGAGGTGAAGTCGGCTGCGTCCGCCTGACACTGTGCCAGACACAGAGGAGGAACCAGGTGAGTTTATACCTCGGCAACAGACGCTCCCTCCCCTCGCTGAAGTCAGCGCCTCGCGCCATGACGATGGGGCTGGCTGGCGAACCCCGCCCAGCCCAGACTGGTGACTGACTGGTGATGGTGTCTGATTTATTCATGAGTAAGACAGCCAGTCTAAAGTCATTCAAATCCCTGCCAGACTTGTAAACCTCCATCCCAGAACAACAATGCATATATTAAAAGGCATAACAGAATAAATACAATAATAATCTAGCCAATTTTTTTCTATTTTATCTATGTGGTTGTAACATAAAATTAGGGTTCCAGTGGCAATAACAGCATTTAGCTCGTCAGCAAGACTTACAAAGTGCTTCAAATTGTCATTCCCTCTTAGCGTAAGCACAACAGATGCATACAAACAAGTGTCTTGCGTACAGAGGCCAGAACCCATCCATGCATTCCTAATGGGAGATCTGAGAGTGATTTTCACTTTACATTAACGCATTCATTCATTTTCCACCATTAAGTCCACAATGTAATCACTGCATCATTACACTAGCTCTGACAGGCAGGTCACCTGTGCAAAGACAATAATTATCAGAGAAAGCCGATTAAATTATTTTATTCCGCAAATGAAGACCATCATTAAAGGTATGGTCAGCCATTCTTGCTAACTTCAAATTAAAATCAAAAAGCATCGCTCCGCAGTTCTCGGGACTGGGGACCCGCTAGTGTTCAATTTTCAATGAGAAGCGGTTGGGCGTGTTGGGAGGTGGAATGGCGGGCGGGCGCAGTCCCAAGAACTTTGCCGCGTGTGTGCACGAATTGCACGAACACACCCGCCCGCCTCCGAGATAAAATATATTTACCTTTTGAGGTACTGTTAATAAATATATATTTTGGTTCATCTACGTGGTTTGTTTACTGTTCTGTTCTCATGGGTACCTCAAAATGAGACGCATTGCTCTGGGCAGTAGATTTGCCTTTCACATGAGAGGTGGGCGGGACGGAGAGCGGAATGCCGCTTCTTGCGTGAAAAGCCCTTAACAGTGGTAAAACGTGGTTATTAGTACCACTGCATCCAGGCTGATTAGCTGGCTACTTCTCAGTTCTGGGGCGCTGGTGGACTTCTAAGTGTGGACTGAAGCACCGCTATTGCGTATGCATAGCGCACGCGCAGCGCTAACCCCTAGCTAGCCCCCTCTCCGTGTCAGCGGGAGAGCCACATAGGAAGCACTCACTGCCTCCCTTGCCGCTCTTCTCCATGCGGTACTGGTAGACGTGCAGCGTGAACAGCATGTGGGAGTTGCGCCGCTCGTCCTCGCCGGCGCCCGGGCGGTCGGTGCTGCGCGCCGCCGCCGCCGCGTCCAGGTACATGGCCGCTCTCTCGGCCGTCGGGGCGCGGAGCTCGCTCTGGTTCTGCAGCTGCGTGGGAGGAAGGGGGGGTGAGAGGGGAAGGAGGGGACGTGGGGGGGGGGGGGGGTAGAAACAAACGGGGTCAGAGCGGGCACACGGGACCCCACAGGCCATGAGAAACAGAGGGGAAGAAGAGGGAACGCACATAATTGGAGCCAGGCAGGCATTGCTTTGGCCATTAGATTGGGTCTCGCGGGCAATTAAGAGGGTAGATATGCATGCAGGGGGAGGAGGATTAGGACGTGTAATGGAGGAGCCACAGCCAGGGGCTACTACCACCGCCCCCCGGTTGCTACGATGGGGGTGGAGGGGTACAGGGAGAGGGCGGGGGGGGGTTGCTAGGAGAAGGAGGAGAGACAGCAGAGGGCTTCACAGGAGCCCGTGCAGCCTTTGAAGTCCCGGTCCACACGGCTCCCCCCACACAAAAAAGAGAAAAGCAACATCTGAAGGCAACACCTGTCAGTGCCTTCATAGCCCCATCCCCCAAATAATACCTCCATTGTGCACCAGAGGGCCAGCGCTAACACAGGGCTAATAGATGCTGATGGACGCTGACAGCAGAGTCAATACAAAGGTAAGGAGAGAGCGGCTCAATACAGCCAATACAAGCGTGCAGAAAGCTGTGGTGGAAATATAGCATGCTGGGATTATGCAGCCAGGTAGCGGGGAGCCGGGCAGGCCAGAGAGTGCACTGGGAGATGGAACGTCATACAGAGAATGAGTGGGAATGAGATCAATACCCAGACATTGAGTATACCAGAGAGAGAGGGAGAGAGAGAGAGAGAGGGAGAGGGAGAGAGAGAGAGATGGAGAGAGAGAGGGAGAGGGAGAGAGATAGAGAGAGAGAGTGATATAGAGACAGAGAGAGAGAGAGAGAGAGACAGAGAGTGATATAGAGACAGAGAGACAGAGAGAGAGAGAGAGAGAGAGAGAGAGAGAGAGAGAGAGAGAGAGAGAGACAGAGAGTGATATAGAGACAGAGAAAGAGAGAGACAGAGAGAGAGCGAGAGAAACACACAGATAGATAGCGAGGGAGAGAGAGCCAACTAGAGAGGAGGAGGAGGAGGAGGCAATGAGAGAACAAAGACGAAGTGGAAGCACGTGCGTCTCCGTACCTGGGTTCCACAGATGGGGTCCTCGCTCAGATAGATGCCCGGCGACTGGCCCTCCTGCAGGCTTCCCGTGGACACCTCGGACAGCAGGTCCTTCAGCTCCTCGTCCTTCCCGAAGATCTCCACGGCGGACACGCGCACCGAGAAGCGAGTGCCCGTCTTCTCCTTGCGCTCGTTAATGAGCTTGAAGAGCCAGGAGATGGCACAGGGAACGATGCCCAGGCTCTGGGTGGAGCTGTCCTTGCCAATCATGGTGTACGTCTTGCCTGGGGGACAGGAAATGGAAATAATCGCTTGGGTAAGCGAGATGAATAATTCTGAGCACACCGTCCAGCAAAAGCATGTGGGTTGCCAAGGGAATAGACGGGGATTCGGCGATGTCTTGCCGTGAATATCTGCTGAAAGGAAAACGCCAAACTGCTGTGCTGGCTGGGAAGTTCAGAGGTGAGCTCCAGTGGATGCCGAGCAACAATTAAAATGTGAGCCGAGGACTCACGTTCTGTTATTCATTCTGCGAGGAATTACAGCTTGTGGAAAACAGGCCCTCTAACTGGAAGGGCTGCTCAGGTCAATTACAAAGATTTTAATTACAGACCACAGCCTAGAAAGCCTCCCCACAACCAACCACACACACACAAACACAATTTCCTCCCTTCAATTCACCACCCATTCCTCCTCTCCTCTAATCTCGCTTTCCTTGACTCACCCCGCTGAACCCGCTAAGCCAATTGTGGCCTTCCAGTGCCGCTAACAAAGAGCGCTGGAGAGTTTTCTCTGGCTAACAAAGGATTTCAACTAATCTCTGGCCAGCGGAGGGGCTTACCGAGCTTGACATGGCCGAAGCAGAAGATGCAACCGTCTGCGCCGTTCACTACTGACTGGATGACCTCAGCCACCGTCCCTGAGCACACCTCAGCCTATGGGAACACAGAGAGAGAGAGAGAGTGAGAGAGAGCGAGAGAGAGAGAGTGTAAATTCACATTGCTTGTCTTGTATAGAGATATCAACAGACATAATAAGAACATTAGATCAAAAGCGACCCGCAAAGCAAATATTTGCATTAACTAATACAGCTTTCAGAATTTATTTTCTCATTAATAGAGTATATACTTTATATGGTGTGTTCTGTACTGTGTGCGTTGCCACCACACGCGGCCCATTTTTGCGCAATCTGTTTCAACATGGATCCTCTGGGGCCGGGGCGTGTGAAGCGGCGGCTCTGCCCATACATCACGCAGCCAATAAGGCCTCTCACACGCACAACAGCTTGCTGTTACCGTTTGCCACCAGCGGTGCCTTCCCAGCGGTGAAATCTGGCTGCCTGGCCTTGGCTCTACCAGAGCCAGGCAGCATGACTGAAGATATCAGTAAGTCACCATTGAGAAGATTACACTGAGCGGCAGACAGTGACAAAAGCTCTCCGGCTTTCCCTCCACGGTGCATCTTCGATGAAAAAATGCTTTGAAATGATTCTGACAACTGATTTTGGCATCTCATAAACAAATGCCTGTTCTTTACATTATAATGAATGACAATTTTGGTTGGGCATTGATTGCATGTTAAAGGTATGCTAATGTTGTTGTTCAGTGTCTTCAGTTCAGTGAGATTCACGAGTCCTCAGGGTAGGTATAGCTGCTCTATGAAGGGGGAGGTGAGATACAACTGGAGCGAATCCAAATAAACCCCAAGACTTAAAAGGCCCAGCTGTTGGGTCTCTGCTGAGAAGAATGCCCCGGACCAAGACAAATTTTTTCTCTAAGCCTCTGGCCGCACCCTGCCGGCATAAAGATGTCCGTTTGCCCTTGACAGGCCGACGCCTTCCCCAAACACACACACAAACATATGCACGAGCACACACACACACACACACACACACACACACACACACACAACGCACACAGAGACACACAAACATACGAATGCACAAGCGCACACACAAAGTACACACAACGCAATAACATAACACACGCACTCACAAAACACACACATACTCTTGCGCACACAATACTGTGACACGCACACGCACACACACAACCAAACAATGCTCCCTGCGTTGCCTGGTTTTATTTGTGAAGCATCCGGGGTAAACAACACAACACACACACACACACACACAAACACACACACAAACACACACACACACACACACACTTACCTGCGAGGCGTCCTGGGTGAACACGGCGTCGAAGGCGAACACCTTGGGCACGGCCACAGTGGCGGCGGCCCTGCGGTGCGCGGTGGCGGCGTGGGGGCTGGACGCGGGGTCGTACAGGGTCAGCTGTGTCTTCCTGCTGTCCACCTTCAGGAAGGACTGGGACTCTGAGGAGTCTGGGGCCTCCAGGGACGGGCAGATACGCATCATCACTTTCACCTGAAACACACACAGTGTGTTGGCATTACTGGAATCTCTACGGGTGCCTTCTGTTTAAGATGGCTTAGTTGTTTGTGTTGTCATTGGTTCCATTTGCTCTTTATGTGATTTTTATCTGACATTGTAAACTCTGAAGGTTCTACATGAATAAAAGGTACTGTAAATCATTACATTAAGCACAAACAGAGGCTATGCGTCATATAAAAGAGTATAGCAAAGCCGATCAGTAAATATGACCAATAAGATACTTTAAGCGAACATCTTCTGCCTGTTGTGTTAAATAGGCAGAAGATAGGGTAATGGTTCACTATTACCAGAGGCTGTAAACTGCGCACAGGTCAGCATCTCGCATTAATGTCACATCCAACCTGTCAGATTTGATGGACATCGAAGGTCACCGTGGCAACAGTCAATCCCACAGAGACAGGTGGACCCCGCTGGGTCAACACGAAGCCTAATGGGGGCAGCGGTTCGTAGCAGTATTTGTGGGAAATGAATGTGTGCCTATGGCGCCATGCTGGGGGATTATCCTTCCAGCAGGCGACTATCTGGACTGCAAACAGCGTACCAGCATGGGTGTCCATGAGCATATGGTCCCCCCCCCTCATCCCACCCGTCTCTCTTTTTTACATTTATTTTAGGTTTCCAGTTTCCACACAAGCACAGTTTCTCCCCCGAGTTCCTGGCGCATCTTTCCTGCGCGGTGTGCGCTAAAGGGTGCATTGTTAGCGTAGTAATCTGAGTGTCGACGACATTGCGACCAAACCTGACCAGACCAGGTCAGCTTAACTCTCAGTGCAGCCCAGGTGTTCCAATTAGTGGAATCAGCGGGGCGTATTGATTGGCTGGAATGAAAACCTATATACTGTACCGCGGCCCTGGGTTCCCTGGGTTCCCACCTGTGGTACGTGACAAAAGCCTATCTAACGGTATTGATTTGGCACTGCAGAGACAGTCTCCGCAGGCCTAATTTTACCACCATTGCTATTCAACGTCTTCCTGTCGGTGGTCAATGCTGGCTCAAATATGAGCGATTCCGATACCTTGATACCCGGCATCGACTGCACAGACACTGTTACGCCTGTATACAGTGCAATGTCTTTGTTTTGGGGATTTTCCCGGCCCCATACTATTATATATCTGATGGAAAACAACAGGGTTTGACATGACAGCAGACATCAATTAAACCAGGCACAAAAGGCTCTTTGAGGTATTTGTTTGTGCCACTGAGTTCAGTGTTATACCTAGTATTACATTTACTGCTCGGGTCTCAATGGCCGCCGCTCGATAAGGGAACCAATTCTAAAGCATTAAAGAACCTCCACTCTTGAACCGCAGCTATGATTCCGCTGCCAGGCACCAGGATGAGAAAAGAAAAAAACCAGCAGCAGGCTTCAAACGTAACTACCTCCATGCCTTGTCTTCCACACCCACACAAAAGCCACATTCTTCCCCTTGCTAGTATATAAATATTGCTACAGATCCAGGCTCCAGCAATCAGGAACGATGTCTGCACTGGCAATCCCGTTCTCTCAACAAGTAAGCCCGATTCCACAGGCCAAGTGTAAAACCGTCGTTGTGCTCCGCTGGGGGCGGTTAACGTGACTGACATGTGCACATGTTGAGTCAATTACATTCCCTGTGACATTTAAACTTAATGTCCACATATGACCAGCGAGACTCCGCTGATAAACACAACAGTCTACCAGGCCAGCTAATGCTTCAGCTCTCTATTTATGTTGGCTGTCATTTGATACCAGGGGCTACAGCGGCTTGGCTGGGTCCTTTTCACACCTTGGACCCTTATGCTAATAGCCACTGTTCCCTTGTCTCTTGATCCCTTCCAAATCAATTAGCAGGACTATCCCCAGCCCTCAGTGTGGCTATACCCTAAAGAGCATTGTGTAAGGTCAAACGTAGGGCTTACCCACATATAGACTGAAACGAGACATGAAAGGAGGGGAGTTAATAGGTTACACATTGTCCAACACAGAAATATGTCTTGTTGTACTTTGAATAAACACTACTGTTTCACAACAGTTGCATCAGCAAAAGATACACAATAAAACATTTAAAAAAAAGAAAAAAGGAGAGAAACACCGCTAGAACCCAATGACAACAATGCATAACAAAGAAGCTGTTTTTCCTTTTCCTTAAAACAATCTACTGCTAGAGAAAGATGTACACTTTTGCTCAGGCTGTGGCTTCCTGAGGCGTATTAATATAATTAGGTTTTCATGAAGTCTGTATTTAAATAGATTTACAGTACGTGGCAAACTCTCAGCCGTGTGGATATATGGCAAACAGAAGCCTGCACTTCCTGTCCAGGTGGGATTTAATCTCATTAGGGGACTTCTTCTCTTCTATAAATACACGAGTGCGGTCCAGACAAACAATACCCAATAAACCACAAAGGAAGAGATGTGTGTTTATACAGCGCTTCCTTAATAATGGCGCAGCAATCACGTAATTTCACACTGGATCTGAAACTAAATTAGAAATCCTGTGGTAAAAGTGAATAGAAACAGAATAGAATATATATACACAGTAAGTGCCTCTACATTTTTCTCCCGCTCCTAAACTGCTGGGTATTCAGCTGAGAGGAATGCTATTCTAGTCAATCGAGTGAATTCATGACATTCCAGCAGGCTTATCTGAATACATCTGAGCAGACTGTCCCAGACTATAGTGTCGCCACGCCACATTTTCCAATTTTAATAGGGGGTCTGTTTGTACATTTGGGACTATGTGCTTGTGCAGAATGCACACAGCGTAGACCCAGTAAGCCCTTGTGCTCAAAAATCAATCTTTCACTCAATGTGTGTGTGTGTGTGTGTGCGTGTGTGGGTGCATGTGCCGTGTGGTGTGTGTGTGTGTCTTGTGTCAGTTCTCACCTTCCCCATCCCGGGGTTCTCCTTGACCTTGGACACAGCGCGGAGCAGGCATGGCGGGGCCGGGGGTGGCGAGAGCTGCAGTACGCCGCTGAAGTTGGTGGGGTACGGGGAGGGCTCCTGGGGAAGGAGCTCCTGGGGCTGAGGCTTCCTCCGCTTGGAGGACAGGCTGAGCTTCTGAGCTGCCCTGGAAGGGAGGAAAGAGAGAGGGAAGAGAGAGGGGAGAGAGAGGGGGGAGAGTAAGGGAAAGGGATGAGGTCGGAGGTCATCAGACAATGTACGGTTGCCTTTGTTTACCCAGGCGCGAGATGCGAGACTTGCACACTGACTGTTATGGTGGGCAATGCTGGTACTGCAGACAAAAATACATACAGTATGATACCCTAATACTATTTATGTAAATTATGGCATTCATTGAATGCCAAACTAAGGCAAAAGGGATTCATTATATTATGACATGTTATTGTATTGTTTTTAAAAGTCACTTAAAGCCCAGGAAAGTTCATTGTGCATGCTCAGAATCAGAAGGCACGGAAGTCCGAATAGGCATTCGGTTGCACTGTATGCGCTTTGCGCACTTTGTGATTAAATGACCGCTATTTTTAAGTACCGTTTCCAGGTGTTATTATACGTCCATAAGTCACACAGGCAGGGCCTCGGAGAGCCGTTTCTCCCCGTTGAGGTGCTCAACCACCGTCTGGTGGATTTGAAACGTGTATCTTGACATTTGAGAGGGTGTGTGCTACAGAGCCTTCAACAAACGCCCAGAGAGAAACTATAAAGTAAAAAGGTCAACGGGCTTCCCTATATTCGCTGCCAAAGTAAACCTAGCCAGCAGGGGTGGGGGGGGTGGAGAGCTCCACTCCCGACCATTCCCCAATCTCACACTTCTTTTATTTCAGCTCCCAGCATGTGCACCCCCACCCCCCCAGCAGGCACGATAATGCCTCAGCCCTGCAATTCAACCGGTGCCAACGGGAGTTCTCATGTGCCGTAATATTTACCCGGGCCAGGATCCGCGTGAAACAAAAGGCGTAATGAAAAAAAACTGTACAGTAGTGCCGATATGCCCGGGGCCGGCTGGTGTCGACTTGGCCGGGCGTACGGGGTTGTCGGGGTCGCGAAGCGGTCGCAATGCACCCATTCATCTTGATCCAACGCACAGCGACTGTCAGGGACGTGACAGGCAAGGAAGAGTGTGCAATATCTCCCGGCCGAAACACATGTCTGTCTTCATTCCTGAAGCTGGAGGATTATGCCACGACACGTTTTGTCCTCAAATTAAGACAATTTCCCTCCAACATGGCAGCCGTTGAGAGCTGTCGTTATCTGTGTTTGATTGGCAGGTATATGACCACTCTGCTAAACACACACACACACACACAGAAGGTAAAGCGTGGGCTAATCTTGATAAAGTGCTATCTAGACAGATAAACGGACGTCTGAGCGGTTCTGCTGGGCTGGCACCTACGGCAACAGGAGCCTGTGCAGCAGACAGCCAATCCAGCATTTTGATAGGGCGTCTAATTAAAATCCACTGTCCTAGTCAGCTGAGGGAGACACACGTCGGTATCCTGTCTGTCTGACCTCCCCACGGCTCACACACACACAGTGCCACCGGAACCTGCTGCCCACCGAGAGCCCAGATACGGCGTCGGCGGTGGATCGGTTACCCCCGGCACCTCAAAGTCAAGGTCAGAGGAGGAACGTAATACCCCCTGGAAATTCAAAATGCTCAAATGGTTTTTCACAAGTACCTCGTTGAAACAGCGGCGAAACAAAGAAGCAGTTGTCAAAGAGAATGGGAACGAGTGGCAGGGGGAGCGAAAGAGAGATAGACCCTGAGATTAAAAGATGAGAAATCTGCAGCGCAAGGGGTTTGAACAGGGGGGAGAGAGGGGGGTGAAATGAACGATATTAACAGAAAAGAAAAGGGAACAGATCCATGTGTATCTTTGGTGAGGGACTGCTCCCTGTGAGGCCAGCCAGATCTCATTAGTCCTGGTATGGGCTTCTCTGGACAGGACCCTGGGTGCTGCTGTTGCTGCCAACCCCCACCCCCTCGACCCCCCATGCCATCCTGCCTCCTGGAGTGACAGCTGCGGGGGGGGGGGGGGGGGGGGG
>JAODTR010008666.1:13496-23749 GCA_025399935.1 Amblyopsis rosae | reverse complement strand
ACTAACGATACGCACTGAACTGCCTCATCACCTACTTCATGCAGCTGGTGCCGAAATGACGGAGCCATTGTCACACCTGGTGAGTCATCATGGCTTCTGATAGCCATCTGTCGGGTTTAATTACTGAAGGAATAGCCGGTGTCATCGGGCCTTAACGAGGCTTTATACAGGTTGTTAAAGTAAATGTGAAAAAGAGGGAAACCATATGGCTGCCATTCACTCCCCAGTATGATGTTACAGTTATACATACTGGTACGGTTTTTCTGACTAGGTATGTTGTCTTATATTCTGCTTTGTCCATTTTTTGATCTTCTGGTAATTGTTTGTTTCCTCAAAATGTATTACCGATATATTCATAAAATGTTAATATTATCCTCTAAAAAGATTTGAATATTAATATAATAAATATAATGAACAATGTAATATAGTTTATTTTTAAATAATGAAATATAGTCAATATATAGATTTTAGTTTAAAATCATATTGCAAAAAAAAAGAAATCGCTTTGACCCATTGAGAAGGGATTCTGACGCACATCGTGGAAACCACAATCATAGGATCCAATGTACGCTATTGTAGTGAAGTGCTTTACTTGTTTTATAACTTTTAATGTGGTTTCAGAGATGTTATTAAAACAATAAGAGCCAGCACTATTTTTTGCTTGCATATTTTCACCCCTATTTGCCTGATATATGCAGTTCTAACTGAGCCGTCTGAGAGCTTGGCAACGCGTGCGTACTGCATAAACACTGACACCCACAGCTGGGGGCCCTCGGAAACCATCCGACATCCAGCAGAGATGGGGTGGTGTACGGGGGAAGGGGGGGGGGGGGGTTTAGCCGAGTAAAGCTGATGCCCGCCTGGCTGTCTGCCTTGCTGGTCTGGCTTTTAAAAGCATCACCTGCTACCAAACAGCTGTCTCAATCTAAACATATACACAGACACACACACACACAAGGAGACGGGTGTAGCCGTGCACCTGTGTGTTGACGTATGCACAAGCATAAACACACGCACGGCACACACCTCGCACGCACACACACACACACACGCCACGCACACACGTACACACACAAATGGGGGTGATTCCATCCAGCAGCTGGTGGTAATACTTGGACAGAGACATCAGCACGTGCACACACGCACACACACACACATGTACATGCACACACACCCACACGCCTGCCACAGCTGCGTACCACACGGGAGTGCTCTAACCAGATGGGAAGTTGAGGGAAACTGGAGAGACAGAGATATATATATAGAGAGAAAGAGACAGAGAGAGACAGATATATATATATATAGAGAGAGAGACAGAGAGAGACAGATATATATATATATAGAGAGAGAGAGAGAGAGAGAGAGAGATATAGACATACAGAGAGAGACAGATATATATATAGAGAGAGACAGAGATATATATTGTACGTAACACTTATGTTGCATTGATGTTCATGTTATGTTCTGTATACTGTCCAAATTGTATGGAACAGTTATGTAAATGTACAGATTGTTGGACAGCCTGTATTTTAGTTTGTTACTTTATTTTATTTGTTATGCTTTGGCAACATTGTTTTTAAACTTTCATGCCAATAAAGCAAATGAATTGAAATTGATATATATATATAGAGACAGAGAGACAGATATATATACAGAGAGAGAGAGAGACAGAGATATATATATAGAGAGACAGATATATATAGAGAGAGAGACAGAGAGAGACAGAAATATATATATATATAGAGAGACAGATATACAGTATATATATAGAGACAGAGAGAGACAGATATATATATATATAGAGACAGAGATATATAGAGAGATAGACATATATATATATAGAGAGAGAGACACAGAGATAGAGAGAGACTGAAAGAAAGTTTAAAAGAAGAGGGCTGTGGCGGCGACAAAATATTTAGACATGTGAAAACCAAATTAACTGAAAACTGAACAGCTGAGTCGGTGGCATTTCACATCCTCTAACACAATCTACAATTGGAAGGCGGTTTTACTTAATCTCGTCACAAACTGCTCTCTATTCCGGTCAGTGGAAGGTCTATGGCTACCTGCTGACTGTTATTTTATGACAAGTACGCACAGATCAAACATGATCGCCCTCTCCCACACACACACACACTCGTATAAAAGTCGATACAAATGGAGTTTGATGGACAGCACAGGACGGGAAGATGCGAGAAACTGACACCAGATGGAAAACGAGTAGCTGTAAAGCTTCAATTATTAAAACGTTATGCTACATGGCATCAGGCATCAATATTGCTACCAAACTCAGTTGCCTGTCATTTTCCATGTGAAATCAAAGACGGAGAGACAACTGTTAGGCAAGACCTGTTCTAGCGGAGATTAAAAACTAATTTTACTAATAAGAATAGCATTCAAACTCATGGAAGGAATAAAACACACATCACACATTTTAACAAAATATGGCAAAAGGAAACTATGGAGACAGGCGCTAAAATAGCGACATAGAGACATTTGGCTATTTACTGTAGCAGTAAAACACTCCCGAACAGGAATTAAAAGAAAGAATTCAAACACATATTATACAGTACATACAAATGAAGGGGGAAGGGTGATAATGTAGTATGTTAGAAAAATTTAAACATCTCATTATTTTAAGAATAAATATCACATTCACATTTAGGTCCCTATCTGTGTCTATGTCTGTGCATTGATACTTTAGGCTGTTTAACCATTTTCACCCCAGCATGTAACATCAATAGGCTGTTGTTCCACATGAAGACACAGCATGGATGTGAGTAAGATAAGTTAAGACAAGGTGACACCTATGCAAGAGCATTGCAAAAACCCCACGTTCACATTAACTCCACAGCTTCACTGGTGCTAATTTGTTGAAAACTTAAAAGTTTTCAAGAAAGTCTGAGCGTCTGAGCTTTGTTAGAACAACAAGGTGGTACCTGGCGCGTCCATAATATCCCGGTGACATCATTACTCAGAACCTGTGACACACCGTCAGAAATCACACTTAAAAGTCAACTTCTGCTCCGTCTTCCGAAGTCACAGTGTGTGTACAGCACACTGACGTTATGCTTCTCTCTTAAAAGCACAATGTCAGTTCAATAGTGTGCATTAATAAACACCCCGGGATGACACCCGTTGGTGTAAAGGTTATGTTTAAACAATACGTGTTGATTGACAGCATGGGATGGCTGGGATGTGTTTCCTCCTAAATAAAAAAAAAGTCACACCAACTTTCACATAACCGTCAAGAAGACAGTATCCAGGTGTGTCGCAACAGGGATACATTCATTTTAGATGGCTGTGATCACCATGGTAACCGCATCAGAAGAAGCAATGTATGCTAGACATTAAGACAGAGCTGTGAACCAGCATTTGCAGTACACATAACACTAATATCCAGTATACAACTTTGGAGAAACCACACTTGATCCTTGATTTGAAGATTTATTCCTTTTACTCTGGCACACTGCTCAAACGCAGGACAGGTGAGTCGCCACGGGAAAAATAATGGCTCGCCCTCTCTGCGGTTCAGTGAAGAATTCCTGGATTGTTTGTCTATACCCAGACTCCTAAACCACCTCACTCTGAGTATTAAAGGCTGGTTTTGAGGCATGGCTGTGTTGCAGTTGAGTTGTTTTATGGAACCGAGACAGCAGGGAAGAGCAATATCTTGGCCCTCGCAGCGACATGCGCAAAATGGGAGAGGAGAGACGAGCAAGGCGGAGAGACCGAGAGAGAGAGAGAGTTTGAGAAAATGAAATGTTTTCCTGCGAGCAATAGCTTCAGAGAGCATCCGCACTTCATAAAATCCAAAAGTGCCACACAGTCAACTTTCCCATCTGTGCCACAACAAGCTTTGTAACTCCTGTTGTCGCCCCTCTATCCCCCCCTTTAGCATGTATTCCTAATCTTGACATTCTCCTGTTATTCTGTTAGTCTTTTCAGTCACCCGTCATGAAGACACTCTCCTGTGTCTACATGAAGGGTGACATGTACGCAGTAGTCATGCGTGCTCAAAAGTGGTTAGTACCAATGTATATACTGTGCCTTTCTAGTCAGAAGGAGAACAAAGCCTGGTTGTGTGAGCACAAAGATCATTTAAGCCCACGCCAACAGAAAATACCATTTGCTCTCTTTCTCTCTTTGTCTCGCTCTCTTTGCTGATCATTTTGTGTATGAAAATGAATACAGCAGAATTCCCCTTCTCTAGTATATGCTATACAATCAGTTTTTCAGATTTTCATATGTAAATCTGCTGACAGTTATACAAACTGTCAGATTTACATATGAAAATCAGACGTATGATACGAATGACATGATTAACTTAACATGGGTGTGTACACCGTGAACTAGTTTTTCCGTTGAACTTAGTAGCCACGAATACTTACAATCATTATAGGTGTACGTTGTGGCAAAATCAATGGCGACCCAATAAGCAACACATAAATTATAAACATGTTTTGTTTAGTGGACTGCAGTAAATTATATTCGTCAGTTTGCAACCATATTAGATAAACGCAAAGATATGGGCCAAGTCAAATAACTCTTAGCTGTTAATGCCGTGATATGATGTACTCCTTTATCACATACAGTATGCCTACGAAACACAAACTGTAAGACAAGGAATATCCCTTGTAATGCTTCCCTTACAGCAGTGCTATTCATCTCCAGTCCCGGAGGGCCGAAGATCTCTCCCTGCTAAAAACACACCTGATTCAAATGAACTTTATCAGGCTTCTAACAACCTTGAATCAGGCGTGTCGGAGCAGGGAGAGATCTAAAACATGCCGGGTGCGGTCCTACAGTATTGAAATACATAATATTATCTAATTAGACATTACATAGGTTGTTCCTGCAACCGAATTTAGAGTAAAACAGTTCCAGAACTAGTGGTAAACTTTGGACTTGGAACACACACGGTGCACTGCACTATTAAATACCAGGGATCTCTTGGAAGAGAGAGATGGGGGGGAAAAGCTCAACACAGGACCAAATAGGCAGAGAGCGACAGAAAGACTGGGGCAACAGAATTACCAGTGTTTTGTTTTGATGCTCGAACAACTTTCACATCTAACAGCTAATGGACAATTCTCCAGCACTTTAGTTGAAAAGGAAAGCAGAAAGGAAAATGGAAACAGGGGGAGAGTGGCCTAGAGAGAAGACCAACAGACCAGCCAATAGTTCAGAATAGGCCTTTAATAGCACAGCCAGCAGCCAAGTGGACAGAGGGAGACATTAGGGAGAATGGACTGGCACTTTAGCTTTGCTTGGTTCAGACACGGCTACTTTTTAATGGGCACAACTACGGCTATAGTTTGGGGACTTTACAGCAGGTGATTTGAGAGGAGAAAAAAAGTTTTACTCCACAAATAAGCAAACATTGTGGGATGCATCCTCCCTTGTTAAGGGTAAATTTAAGGATTGAGCGTTACAAAAAATGACAATTCACCTGCCCTTCTTTCCCCTCATTAAACCTGAACAAATCAGCAATTTGTCTGGACAGGCAGTAACATTTTTCACGAGGGTACCTTCAACAGTAAAAGACACTTTGAATCAACGGAACAACAAGTCTTATCATGCTTGACCTGTGAAATGTTTTCCAATTTAAACATTCTGCGCACACTCAATGTGACCCGACGAAAGGTAAACACACAGCACACACCACCGACAACAAAAATAATAGAAGATACATAAACACTCATGTTCAGTGCGTTCAATACAGCAATTATGTACAGAATAGAACAAAACAGAAGTATAGACTGAGCGTAAAATAGCAGGTAATGCCCACAGGCAATGCAGCAAACTCACTTGAAAGAGAGTTCAAGAACGCAGCAAACATCTTATAAGAAATGTGAGGTTCAGCAGGGTCACTCAACAGTTAATCTAGTGGACGCGCACATAGCACACATATCTATGTGTACAAATTGAAAAATACCACCTCTATACACTTGGATGAAGGTCTTTTTTTTTTAAATCACATTTGACACAGACAGGTTTATACATCCGTTTAAGAACATTAGACATTGGGTTAAGATATATATATATATATATTTTGTTTTATTTTTAATTTTTTACAGCCTAAATTACAGGTAGACAGTCTAGGGTGGGTGTTGATTACACAGCCCTCCAGTCACCAAATATCCTCCATTAGAATGTGATAATTAAGCTAATTTGCATACTAATGAGGATGAAAGACACTGTGATTGTGCAACAGCAACACACGTAATATGTGTCAAGTTTTGCTGCTCACACCTGTGCTTTAGGTGAATTCACCGTCATTTCACTAGCGATGTCTTAACCACTAATGGGTCTAACTACACAGTCCATGTGCAACAACACGATGAAAAGATGACAAGTGGAACATAACAAGAATTACACCTCAAAAGTGAACAGAATTTGTTTTGCCACTTGTTTCCAGTTCAGATGTAGTGCCAAATCAATCCGTACCTATAATTCAATGACTTGATTGGTTGATGACATGCTAATTACGTAACAATTACAATCATTTGCATATTTATGTACATACGAAAGAAAAAAAAACACAAAAATCAACAAAAGCTTCGAAAAACGAGATATAACAATGAAGGCATGTAGCCTAAAGTGACGTCCGGCGGCAATAGCTGAGCCCACAGCGTGGTGGTTCATGCCTGGCTGTAGACAGCAGGCCAGAGGCCTCCTAAAGCCCCGTATACGTATAGGCCTGCTAATGAAAAGACACTTGAATGTCTCCTGGTAATGTCTGCTTTACACATCTGCCCACATGCACAACTAAACACAACACACAACTAAACACAACAACAACAACAGCAACATCTAACCACTGGGAGCAGGTAGGGTTAGGTGTCTTAGGGCTCAGGGACACCTTGGCCAGGAGTTTGAACCAGTGATTTCTCGAACACCTGTCGCCCGGCTGTGCCCACTGTCGCTCCCTGTCCCGGTAAAGTATACTTTGGCCTTCGTGAGTGAGAACGGCGTGATTTGTAGGTGGGACTTGTAGGCATCTCTGAGGCCTCGGGCTGCATCTGTCACTAAGCAGGGATTCTCAACGGAGTGCACTCCATCACACACTTATGTGAGTGGATGTGTGATTGTGTGTGTGTGTGTGGGCACGTGTGCATGTGCATATGTCTGTGCATCCTGTATAAAGTGCAGTCCTTGCCGTGTGTTTCTGTGTGTGTGTGCGTGTGCGTGTGTGTGTATTCTCACAGGGCTTCACATCCTCATCATTGCCTTGACAGCTGACAGTAAAATCCATATCAAATATATAACGCCATTTTCCTATTTTCGTTCCCATGTTTCGTCATTCAGTCCCCTTGTCTCTAATAAACAGCGGTGGTGGGATGGCATGCCATTAGCTGTCCGTGGATATATCATAAGAGTGCAATGAAACACTGAGACAAAAAGTCAATATGTGACAAAAACAGAGGCCATTGTGTATTTCCATACAGCTCAAGAATATCTTGCCAGCGGCATTGTCTTCTGTGTCGCTGTCAGCCTCATGTCATATTTTGATTATTATATTTCTTTCTCCACACTCATAGATTTCCCAACAAACATATCTGTGTGTTTAGATGTTTTGTTTGCATGTGCAAGAGGTTGAATGGATTGGTTGAATGAATACATGTTTAGAAAACACTTGAATTATGTTATCCAGAGCTAATAAGACTCTAACCTCCCTTTGCATCACTCTCTCTCTCACTCTAATTTGAGATCAACATTGTTTCTTCTGCTCCTCTATACCTTCACTGTCAGCTGCCTTATCAATGTGGCTTCATTAGATCTGCTGTATTCAACAATAAATGAAAATAGGATAGTGTTCTGTTGATGGACTTCTAGCCTTAGATACAATTAATTAGTGCAATATTATTAATATTGCACTAATTAATATATCTAAGATGTATACCGTTTATTGTTATTTTATACTTAATATTATATTAATTATAATATGACATAATCTACTGTCCCAAAACTTTAACTTTAACTGTGTGATGAAATATCCTATTTTACGATGACGAAAATGCTGGTTTTAAGTACTTTCCTCTAATTAAAGTGAAACTCTTAATGGTTTGATGTTTTTGGCCAGAATTCCCCTTTATTTAAGCACTTACAGCATTCACCTACTTAAGTGATAACTTGTGCCTAAGATGCACAAGATACAATTAATAGCCAATTTACTAATTCACAAATGTGACCATTCTATTATGTTGCAGCGCCAATATATGACATACATTGAAGTTTCTTTCAAAGTCAAACAGGGTTCCAGTAGCTTAATCCGACACCTTATATTTTATAACTTTATTTTGTTTCAGTGTTTGTGTCATTGTGATTCGCACATAGCAGAACAAAAATGTTATTAAAGTAACACAGGGACACGAAATCTCTTTCTCCCATATCAGTTATTTGCAGGTGTACAGCAACAACCAAAACAAAAATCTTTAGAATTACAATGGAGAATAATATCAGTGTCGGTTTGTACGAAGAGACTTACAGTATTGTATCTCTGTTGCTATCGCCATCATTGCTTTTTCATTATATCTATAGTTCCAGGTACATTATCTTGCTTCTAACTTGTCCAGTGGGAAAAAGCAGTGTTTTAACACAGCCTCTTAGACAGAATGTTGTCCTTAATGTCAGTGGAAAATACTGTATAAGTGCAATTAAACTGGCAAATATCTGATTGGCAGGAACATTATTATATTATTATTCCCAGGGAGATGTTTGACATTTGCCTCACAGGGAGGCTTGACAAATATTACCTTACTAATTTGACTAACATCATCAACACTTATCATGCAAAGCTTCTAACTAGTGTAGTGTATTATACGTCACTGACTTGTCAATGTATTACAGAGATTGGACAGAAAAATAAACAGACATTTCTGGTCTGGACCATTCCAAGTGGAAATCTAACATATGTTACTGTCATGTTGGTCTGGCCCATTCTAAGTGTTAATGTAATCAAAATGACTGTTACATTGATATGGACCATCCTAAGTGGTAATCTAATACGTGTTACTATTAAGTTGGTCTGGACCATTCTAAGGGGTAATCTACGGTTACGTTGGTTTAGACCATTCTAAAGGTGGCCATACACTGTGTGACTTCATGCCTGTTTTTGGCCTGATCTCTGAGCCGCACGAGTCATTAAGAGTCGGGACAAAAATCAGCTTCATAGCAGAGTAACAAGTAGACGTCTTCACGGGTCCTACGAGACCCGAAATTCCGAGCGGGTCGGGTCCAACTTTGAGTGTTTGACTCGGATCTGGGTCGGCCTGACATTAATGCTATGATTCTCGGGTAAATGCGATTTACCAACTGGACCCGATAATTAATTAATAAATATGTTTACATTATTATATGTAGCTTAATATATATAAAGAAGCAATTTCAAAATGTTGAAACCGAATTCATGGTTTGAAACAGGTTGACAGCAGGTTCAGTGGCGCCGGTGAGCGATACTATTGCCAGTGCCCCTGAACATGCATAGGCTACTTGCTTATACTTTTACTTGATTGTGGATCTGACCATAGTCCGGGATAGGAACTACAAATTGAAACAAGAAAAACGCTTTTGGATCCGTGAAGACCTCTAGAAGACCTCTAGTAACAAGGCAATTCCCCAAAGCCAGTGCCTTTTTCCCTTACTTAAGTGCCATGGTGACACAAAGCTGTGTGGTTGAACTGTGGCAAACAGCCTAGCCTGTAGACTAGCTTACTGCTTGCCTTGGCTGCATGGCTGGTTAAAAAAATTATTTATTATTATTATATTTTTATGCCGGCCTAGTCCTATTTACTATATTATTGAGTAATGTTTTAATATAGCATATAAAGTATTGTAGGCTATTATTAACTGCATTGTTGGAGAGTGCGTAAACAAAGTTTTACTGTTATTGTAATGACGTAATGACAAGTACACCTTTGAACTGTCATCTAGCAAAAAGCAACATTCTTCTTCTTTGCTTAACCTCTCCCTGCCTCGGAGGGCTTATTTTACTCATATAGTTTGAGCAGTCAGGTCGGTCTTGGCCAACGGGCCGTATAGTGTGAGCGCATGAATCTTGAGGACTCAACCGTCTGGACAGGCGATTTCACCATACAGTGTGAGGGATAGTGATCACTTTCATCGCAGTATATGCCCAGCTTTAGGGGTGATCTAACAAGCAGTATGGCTACGTTTGTTGGAAACTCCAGCACACGCCCCTCTCCCCCACCTGTGGCTGGAACTCCTCCCACCCCCCCCCAATACGCACG
>JAODTR010008658.1:0-30232 GCA_025399935.1 Amblyopsis rosae | reverse complement strand
TAACCGCCCCATTGTATAGTTCTTTTCCACTCACAGAGTCCATCTTTATTGTTGTTAGCCCCCCAACAATCATAGCAGAGAGAGAGAGAGAGAGAGAGAGAGAGAGAGAGAGAGAGAGAGAGAGTTGAAGCACAGTACAGAAGACAATGATTCCATTGCACAACATGGGTTCTGCTAAATGGTCAGTGTGTTTATGTGAATTTGAGTGTATGTGTGTGTGGGCATTCTGATCTATAAACCAGTTTAACTAGTATAGCTGGAATATAATTGGAGATACAATGTGGGTATTAAAGGCTTTGTAACAATAATTGATAACAGGAAGTTCTAAATCTCTGGACTACTTCCCAGGCTCAATGTCAGCAAAATGGCTTCCTTGATATAATATACAGTACATTGAGTCCTATCATTCGTTTTCATACGATGTATTTGTGTTTGTGTTTTCTATGTCCGTCTGTCTTGTCTGCTCTGTCGGTCTGTCTGGCTGGCTTTCTCACCCTACTTCCTTCAGAAGAGGCCCGTGGAGGACAGTGATTGGCGGAAGAACGTCGAGGCTATGTCAGGGATGGAGGGCAGAAAGAAGATGTTCGATGCTGCCAAGGGTGCTGCCCAATGAGATCTAGAGGTTAGGAAAGGTGAGCATTTATTATCACATTGTCACATTATATGCAAATGAATAGGTGTTTGTAGTTCACCCATTTAGTCTGAATGCCTGTTTTCTTCCTCAGGTATAAATCCACCACAAAGATGAGAACATTTCAACATGACTGTAAAAATAATGTGTTTCACTCCTCATTCAAGAACTGACAGCCTTCTATTCAATGCCTTAGTTTATCTGCAAATATATCTGGTATAATATTGTCTAATTTGATTTGTGTTGACATAACTGATATCAAAACCGGACCTGAGAGATTTGAATGATACCATTTTCTGTTTGTGTTAGTTACACAACAGACATTCTGTAATATTGTTTGCCTGAAATAAAACAAAAATATTTTGAATTTATGAAAAATAAACAAAACAAAAATAAACAAGACAAACAACAACATAAAACGAATTTCAGTTTTGTATGTTCATGATGTTGGAGAAATAAAAAAGTAATACAATATTTATGTTTTAAATCTTTTACATACAAGGGAATGACATACAGTATACTAGGCCATAATCGTTTTGCACACTTCAATTAGGTTTTCCATGATACTTTCTACTCACGCTTGTAAACGGTCTATTTTGCAAAGTGCTTATGTGGTGACAATTTTGTTTCTGACACCTTATCTGCTCAAATGCAAATAGCTCTTACCGGTAATGTGTCACTAGGTGTAAGTTGGTATGCTTAAAGAAATGAAAGACATTATTCATAATAACATTTGTACATTCATCGCTATCTTCTGATCCTCTGCTCTCACTTCAAGATGAGAGCAGTGCTGTTAATATGGACAATAAACATACAAACATGAACACATATTTGGATCTACCCAGCTCACACACTTTAGTAGCTATGTTTAGAAATATATATACACATGCAAACTGTTTCATGAGCAATGTGTCGTGTTTGGGAACTAGTTTGATACAGCTGGTCTTTGATTGGCTTGGTACAGTAGATGTCAAAGTGCTTCCCGTTTCACTGACAAATTATTAATTTTCCTGAACAAATAACATATGATCATATCGATAATTTTTACTCTGGGGTATATAGTCATTTCTCATGGTAATCGATCAACTGGCTTTCATACAGCAAATGTAGTATTTATATGTATACACACATCTAAAGAAGAGTATTAAATGCATAGCAGGATGGTTCCTGGGTCAGAGTCCAACACACCTGGTTCAATGACAAGGTGTGGTCTCAAACAACAGAGCAAACAATCTACAGGATGACTCACTGTAGAGATACACTTCCAAGTTTGAACTACTGTAAACATAATAAAATGCAAGACAAAATGAAACAAGATATATAGTATATCTGCATATAGCGTCCATAGGAATAAGATCCATAATAATAAAAAAAAAGTCTGCATGGTTAATTTGGTCCATATTCAAATAGGTATTAGAGAGTGATCATAACTATGTTAAGGTGTCTGGATGAATAGAACTAAACTGCCACTGCCACACCATACAAGGACATACCCCCCACCTCTCACCCCCTCCCTCCACAGGTAGTCGGTCATGTGACTCCTGCAGGAGGGTAAAGGTGGATTTATTGTTGCAGAACTGTTGAATTGGATTGTTGCCTGTGGAGTGCGTCGGTGAACTTTTGTCTGTGTCTGAGGGAACAACTTTGCAGGGTATCCAAATAGGCTATTCACCATTGCACTGTTGACTGTATTGGCCAAAAATGTCTATCAGTCGGAAAAATTGGTCGGCATTGTCCAGGTAAGATCGGTGGCTGCAGTGGCCATGATGTCAAGGGACTGTGGAACTTATTTTTGGCATGCCAGTGTCGTAGGCTACAGTAGCCTACTTATTTTTACAGGATGAAAAGACACACAGTAGGCAACTGTAACATTGTTAGCTCTGTTTTGTTTTAATTTAAGTTATGTAATTTTGGTTGAATCGGGATAGCGGTTTGTAAACATTCCTAACCTTCAGGTGTGTAATAGCTAATTGGACAAGTGTAGCAAATTAGCCTTTTTTATCATGCTGGGCTATAACATGTAGTCCTATTATAATATATATATTTTTAAATATCATGTCTTACATCTAGATCTACGTGCTTTCCATATATGTATTAATCGCATCGCTTCTTGTACAAAAGGGGCATAGGCTATTACCGGTAATATTAACTGATAACTATCAGTCTATTGGACATATGCTAACAAGTAAAGCCTGTTTCTCTATAAACGCTAGCTTACTTCCTTTACTAACATTCCAAACAAATGAAAGCTTAATATAGAGTTATATATTAGAATAACGCGTTTAGGTTAAGACACCTTTCAGCTATGTTAACTTGCATTCTATTTCCATAACCTGTACATATCAGCCTAGCGCTCCAGTGGACTAGGGAAGATGAGGAGGAGGTTGAGAGAGAGAGGAGAAGGAGAATCAAGAGCTCCAGCAGCATAGACCAGGAGCTGCCACCTGGAGCCATGCATGCTCCCAATGACAGCACCCAGGGGAGTGACTCCCCCTCTGACACCAGGTTGGCAAGTCAAGACACAATGAATCAATCTATCCACCTGTCTGTTGGTCAACCTACACACAATCCTGCCACTTTAGGTGTCAGCTTTAAGCCCGTTTGTCTTTCTTCTTCCTCCTCCTCCTCTTCTCTGTTTTCCTTGCCCTTTTTGTCTGGTATTCTTATAGTCTTCTCTCTCTCCCTGCCCTCTCTCATACATTACATAGCCACAGGGTTTGGTTAGCAAAATAATGCAGAGTTCACCTCCCGCAGTTGCCCTCCTAAACAGATATATTTCAACAACAAAGAGAGAAAACCAGGAGATGACGATGTGGCGTTTGAGTGTACTAGATAACCTGACACCATGCGGTGCATAAAAGCTGTCAGGAACATCAACAACCGAGCACCTGAAGCAGAAATGCTCTTCAAAGAATGTTGTCGCTCATGGAGAGAAACTAAGAAGCCTGTCATAAAAGAAACATGATCATATGATTGAGGACAGATGGTCTCCTCTCTCTCTCTCTCTCTCTCTCTCTCTCTCTCTCTCTCTCTCTAGCGACCGTGTGTCATGCATGTTGTGTGTGCGTGTGTCCAGTGTAGAGCAGCTACAAGTGAAGTTCCTGGAGGATCTGAACATGCGGGCAGAGAGGACGAGGTTAAGACATTTGGAGACGGTGATGCGACGGAAGGAGCTGGAGGAGGATGTGAAGGAGGATGGGGATGGACCAGGAGCCAGGGTGGAGGTCTTGGCCGACGGAGAGGAAGAGGCTCCCACGCACACAACAAATAAGCCCCTGCATGGCCCCAGCCCACCGAGAACTACCATCCCAACCACACAGGTACAGTACGTCCACAAGACACATCCTAGAACAGGGGTCTCAAGCACAGTGTCAATCAACCATTTACCCACTGCATTGGCTTAAACATTATTGTACTTTATAATAGAGTGTGAAAGCACTGCATTGGTTACCAGCTAAATATAGATATGTTTTTATTTTTACAAGCATCATAGTGGTTTTAAGATTTAGCATTTTTAACTTGCATATACATGTAAACTCCTCTTGTAGGGAATTATTGCTGCTCTCATTTTAAGGTGTAAGGAATCCAACATAGAAATGTTGTGTGTAACCTTAAACGTTGAATGCTAACCGCAGTATGGTTAAGCAGTGTTAGTTTGTTACCCCACACGGCGACAGATGGCGTTAATCATTTTCCAGATTCTGAGCCAGATATGGGTTTCTCTTCCTCTGGGAAAATGACTGCTCACTGAATACTTGATCCACTTTCCCTCACAAACATGCCTGATAGCTTCAAATGCATAGAATAAATGGACACAGTCCTTGTCATGACACAGTTATTAACATATTTATCAGACACAGTATTCAGATACAAAGACAACTATTTTTTATTTGTTTAAAGTAGCCATTGACTCTGTTTGAATGCTGATTTGATGTTGCTATATATCACTGTGTACCTTACAGTATTTCATATCTATACTAAAGCTTTCAAAGTCCGTCTATGTAACTTAATGACTATGCAAATGTGCAGTAAAACTGTGATACTGTGCAGCTATGGTAATGGTAATAATGTGGATTTTATCTTTTATTACGCTTTCTGTCAACAACGATGCAATTGCTACAAACGAGGTCAAGTTTTACTTAGGTTATATAAAACATATACTGACACTTATTATTTTGTTGTTCTTCTGATGTTCTTTGCTAGCATGAAAATGGAGAGTCCTTGGGCAAAGACACTGACCTCAAGTCACCTACAGAATCCCGCAAGTTTGTAAGGTCAGATATAATATGTCCATGAAATGGACGCGGTTCTTCCATTTCACCGTATTAATGGAAAGTGTTATTTAGATTTTTGACAGCCAACCTATTTATACAGTATTTTCTATATTATAAATATATAATAAATGTGTTTTGACCCCCGTAGTTCTGTCAACATCTCCCTGGACAATGAGAGGAGTGGCCACTCTACTCCAATGAGCCCTTGCTCTCCGACAGCCCCACTTTCACCAAGACAACACTGTTTCTCTCCCAGCCAGAGTCCTTCTCCTAGAGGAGCTTATAGCCCTGTACACAATGGATACACACGGGAGGTACTGCACACACACACATATACTATCATATCCATATCCAAAACAAGATTAGATTTGATTTGTTACGGAAAGGAAATTCACTTTGTACGTTCTGCTTTCTCTAAAGCTGCACTTAACCATTAACTACTATTTGCAGACTAGTAATTAATTACACTTTAGAAAGGGTAGATGATGACATCATTATGACCACAAACACACCTCCTTTTTTATTTTGAATATTGCTTGCCTGTATGTCATTGAAATACAGCAATGGCGCCCCCTTGTGTAAACATAAAGAAATGCCTACAAACCTTGTCCCACTAATGAAAATACACTGTTGACCTGTTTTTTTTCTTATTTATATGCCAGGACGGTGGGATTACGTCTTCATCCAGTGACCAATTCAGACTTGAACACACACCCAGACCTGCCTTAGCCAGAAAGAGCTCCAGAACTTTATCTTTCAGGGTACGCAACTTAACAACCTTGCTTTCCTGTTAGCCTATTTGCCTGTTACATGAAAACTATCACGTCTGATAATCAGCATAATTTGCCTGTGTCCAGCCCTGGTGTTCTCAACCTGTGAGCCTATACCAAGAGATAAGCCAGCGTTACTGTTGACTGGATGCTCTGTTTAATAACATAAATGCATTGGGAGATTGATAAGGGACCCACAGATGAGCTTCTTCCATTTCCAACACAACAAGCACTGTGACCGCACAGTAACACAGCATCTCACTTTCACAGATGCTGAAGAAGAAAGAAGAGGATAAATCACCTTTACAGAGAAGGTAGGACCTACTCTGTCTGTCTGTCTGTCTGTCTGTCTGTCTGTCTGCCTGCCTGCCTGACTGCCTGCCTGCCTGACTGCCTGACTGACTGCCTGCCTGACTCCTGTTTTGGTTTCTGTCTCAGTCAGTAACTTAGGTCTCCGTCTGTTTTAGCTCAAGTGTCCGCATGGCCTCCAAGATGTTTGAGTCCAACACTGTAAGAAATCTTTTTTTTATTTCATATACAGTATTGTGTCTATGAATAGGTCAGAAATTATATTGGTAATGTGTATAATTTATATTATAGGCACTGAACATATTCATAAAAAACAAATTCTTTAGATTTCCTTAAAGTAATGTGTGGTTGTTATTGTTTAATTAATATACTGCTGTTGTTAATATAGTTTATTTATCCATTATTATTATAACTTTTTTATTTTGCTCAGTTTTTTATTTGTTTACTTCTTATTGGTTTTTGTAACCAGTTCATCTAAAATGTTTATTCAGTCTAACAAGGAGCCAAATCAAGAAGAAGAAAAGTCAGCACCTTTCCAGAGGAAGTGCGTATTTATCTGCATACCTTAGTTCCAACAGACCTGTACATTTGCAAATAGTGCCCAGCCCTAATGTGAACATACGGTGTGTCCAGCTCTAGGCAACGGATATCGTCCAGGTCCATTCAAGAAAAAATGGAGAGACTGGCTCAGGCTGCACAGGTCAGTTGTTCTCAAGAGACGGGCCAGGATCCCCACGGGTCACAAGATATTATTTTACGACATCATCTGTGTTATATTGACCAAAATTAGTCAAATATGTGTCATCCATTTCTCATGCCCTTGCCTGTGCACACACATGCTAAGCCATTTCACACGTGCATGAGTTGCACTGTCCAATGTAAACATACAGTATAGAAACTACCTTATAAACAACTGATCGGCTATTCACTAAATGTGATATAATTTCAATGATTATTATTATTATTATTATTATTATTATTATTTTCATTGTCTAGAAATGCATGCCTCTTCCACACCAGAGTACTGAGTGGCTTGCACTTTACCCCTCTGAACTTTGTGTTTCCAACTTCAGTGATGTGTTGTGGAGGACATTTCGGGTTCTTGGCGGTGTTATAACCCAATCGAGGAGTGTCACTTTAAGACTGTAATATGGAGGGCTTGTCTTTCCTCTTGCTTTGGTCTTCATTGTATTATCTCCTTCCTGTCTCCGCTGTGTGCGCAGAAGCAAGAGGTCATCCGCTCACCAGATGTCACCCAGAGAACTCTGTTTCTGTTGGACGAAGTGTCCAGGAAGAGAGGTCTGTTTGAGAGAGACCAGCCGGAGGATGGCTCAGCCAGCAGTGGCATCACCAGACAGGTACGTTCACTCGACCACCGTACGTTATCATGACCCAGGACCCCAAACTATGCATACACAACTATGTCACTGTGTAGATCCTAATCCTAGGGTTTCTTTTCTCAGGAATTACGGAGCTTCAATTCAAGAATGTCGGACAAGATTAACCGATTTTTCAACAAGAGTACTACCCAACCTGGGTCATTTTTTAATCCCACGGTCAGTTGGAAAGACGTTTTATTTACAGCATATGGTTTGTGGAAGGTTAGACTAGTATGTTGCAGCTAGGGGGCAGTATATCTCTTTCAGCCTACTGCCCTCAGTGATAAATTGTCCTTCCACTATATTGAATACAATTATGTAACCTGTTAATTTCTCTGTAATGTGAAAATAATAATTTCTTCTCAAAAAAGAAATGTTTTGTAATTATGTTTCTGCATTCTTATGGTTAACGTAACGTTAACTCACCTTAACTAAACATTTAAAAAAGTTTTTTTAAGGTGTTACAGATTGAATTAATTAATGCTGTTAATTTTTCGATTCGTTGTGGTAACTCACAGGACTTGAGACACGTGGACATCACTAGTAAGAAGAGCTTGTTTGAGAACAGAGGGGAAGACACCGATGAAAAAACCCACAAGTGACAAACTCTACACTCATGTCTGGTGAGTATAGCATGATGTAGATAAAACTGTCCTAATGCGCTTTACTGTTAAAAGTATAAAGACAATTATCGTACAATTACTGGAAGTCAATTATAAGCATATACATAATATACATGTATCTTTCTTTCTTTGTAGGAATTATGACAAGACAATTGGTTGAAAGAGACAGAAGATTGTGACTGTTCAGTAAAGTTGTTTTGTTTTCTTTGTCATTGAAGATGCATTAAAGATAATTATATCCAGAGAACATACAGTATGTTCTTGTATGTTGCTTCAACATTAAATATAGAATGTTGCATATACACTTTTTTTCTCTTGTTTAAATTTGTTATGGAATGGATTATAAATTGGTTGTTAGATAGCAAGAGACAAGAAAACTGTAAAACAATATATATAGATAACATTAATGTAACAATTATATGTGTATAAACATGTAATGGCATTTGGTACAGTAAAGCTCTCACTACAAGTTGCATGATTTAACTGGTAATTTCGAAGCACTTTAAACAGGTGAAAGTCTGCTGACGGTGATTATTTTTTAAATGCAGCTGGGATTTATGGGTTTATAGGTTTTAATTAATTATGTTTTTGTTTATTCTGCCAAAATATTTTATTTGTTCTACTGTATCAGTGTGGGCAGGATGCTTTGATCCTGTTTTAGAAATAAACAGTTTTATAACTTAAAACCCCTTTGAAGGAATCTCTCATTGTTTGTTCACTGTATCTCAATATATGTTGGTTCTCTGTGACCCAGTGTGGCATTGCTCACAGCTACCTTAAGAGCATAAGGGGTGTAGATAAAATAATATCTGTGTTGTGTCAGTGAGAGCCTACAGAGGCGTGTGTGTGTGTGTGTGCACAAACCTACATGCCCATGCCCTTGTGTTAGTGTATGTGTCAACCTTGTCTGCTTATCTGTCTCTCGGCTGCAATGACACCGTTTGCCCACGCCATCTCAAGTAGCCTTTTTTGGGAATGTGATAGGAGAGTCCACAAGCTATCTGAAAAGTTATTAATACACATAAAAGGGCCCCAAGAATTCTACCCCTCAACAGACCCTCTCAATGTCTCCTTGTATCAGCTGAGGCTCAGCATCGATATATGGTTAGGACTAGGAGGACGTTAAACTGATGGGACCCCTGCTGTTCTTAAATAAGCTGGGTAACCTGGTCATTTAATTGTACAGCCATCGACCACAAGTGAGTGTGATTTACAGTATGGCACTAGGTGCTTGAATGTGTGTGTGAAGGGGTATTTACAGTAAACTTGTGGAATATTGTTGTATGAACGTGTGAGCTTGAAGAAGATTTCTCGTATTAAGACTTTGGTTAAATGTCCAGGCTTGTTGATCGACAGCTAAGCTACAGTACCATGTCAGACACAGAGTGTGGAGTGGAGGGATATGAGGAGTAAGTGTATTTAATTTTTATTTAAATTAATATCTGATAGTGTGAATATTATACGTAAAGGCTTTGCCATTAATTAACAGGCGTTACATATTGCATAGTTTGTTGCGTACAGTATGTTTACTATATAAGTTTGGCTGACTAATGTTAATGCACTATCTTGCTGGGATAGTAATTTGCATACTCATATCTTGTTCACAGGGAAGCTGAAGGTAAGACTATCGCTTCTGATCTTCGAGACACTGGGAAATGCTACGTATTGTTTTACTGTTTTTTTTAACAGGCTCTATACAGACGGTTTCCATGCATGAACTGCAGTTGTAAAATAGTGATTCTTGTTTTTGTTTTTTTTAGCTAATATAAAATATTGTTTTTTGCTACATGATCATGTATGTGGTTGATTGATGCTGTAGGCCCATTCATGTCATGTCTAAGTATTTATGAATCCTGATTTATTAAGCTCTACCTAAGCCTACATTGCCAATGTGTGACCCTGTGTGGTATGTCTGTGTTAGTACAGCCTGTAATTTCAAGAGCAGTACCCAGTTGCTTTTATCTTTAGATGTTTCTGGAGGAAAAATGATTGACTTGCTGAGTGATATACTGTAGGGCATTAGTTGTATTACGGGCAAGTTTATATATGGTGTTGTTATTTGCCAATAATACTAGTGTGTGTGTGTGTGTTATGTAAGCCTATGTGTATGTTGTAGCCTACCTGTGACAGCATTTGTTCTGTGTTTTCCTGTAAACAGAGGAGCTTTTACCTGTATAATACACATGGTACACATGCGAGCAATTTGCTTTATGTTTGAGCAACAGTTGAATGGCTTGTCTCCCAGTTATGTATCTGAACATTACTCAAAAGATGTGTTCTGTTTTGTTTTTCCCCGCCCCATTTCATGATTGTTTATTTTCTTTGTAGCAATCATGACTAGTCTTGCCATGGCTGAAATGTGAGATCTGTGTTGTTTTTTTCTCCCTTTCTTCCAGAGACGTCTTTCCGTGAGTGTGTGTTGCTAGATGCTGCTGTGCTGTTTAATTAATCCATCTTGTGCTTTGCTTGGCAGAGGAGCAGGAGATAGTGGAGGAGGAGGAGGAGGGAGAGGAGCAGGAGGAGCAAGGTACTTGCATTGCGCTCAGAGCCCAGTGTTCACCTTTTGGCACACGGTGTACAGAGCACATACAGTATATGGTGCTTCCCCACAGCTAGATTGAATAAAGACAACAGCACCAAACCTGGGGTGGTGATACAGTAGGCCTCTTAGATAGGTCTCTTTTATTGTGTGGATTCATAGGGACTACTACATATGGAAAATGCTGTAAATGCTATGGGGATGGGGATGGGGGGCGGGGGGGTGAAACTGATATATTGTGAACTGTAATCTCTGTGAACATAGCCGTTTGTATGTCTCATTAGATGATTATGGCCCCTTTTCTACTTTATAAATTATACTGTTTGTCTTTATTATACACAGAAAGGCACACAAAGAGCTGTTATTACTAAGGGTTTATTCTGTAATTCTTATTGTGATTTTAGTAACTCACTGCATGTATGTGAACATTGTGTTCTGCAATATGGTTTGAGTAGAACCAGTTATAGGACACACACACACACGCGCACACACATTATCCTTCCTCCCTGCATGCTCCCCCGGGACTTGAGTGTTATCTGTTAAAAATGCCAGAGGAGGTTAGCTCACTGTGGACTGAGAACACTGATATCTGTGTCTGACAAGCAGCGACGACAACAGTCTTCTCTCTGGCGCACACACACACACACACACACACACACGCGCACACACACACACACACACACACACACACACACACAACGTTACTATAAACCTGATGTATTAGTGGGTGGGAGATTGTATTCCCTATTTTTAGATCCTTTCATAGAACAAGAGGTAGGCTTGGGAACCCTGCACTTTGCTCTCAGTCACAGGCTGAAGGCTGGTGTCACTGATGTGGTACCAGGATCCTTTGGGTGGGTCTACATTGCCGCATTCTGTTGGCCCATTGTCACATTACATTGTCAGTTCACTTTCACCTGAGTCAAGGCATTGTTTAAAAAAATAAAAAGATAATAAAAAATAGTAGATTAATTAAATATAATATAATGAAATAGTCACATAGATTTTAATTCTTAATATTATTATTGTTATTATTATTATTGTGATTATTGTTGTTATTTTTTTATCATTGTTTTTATTGTTGTTGTTCAGACTCAGGCTTCATGGCCTGTCTGCCACACATCATGTCCATAACATACGTTACTGTCTACTGGTTTTCTTCTCAGAGGCAGAGCCTGCTGGCGAGCAGGATGCAGAGGAAGAGACCAATGAAGAGCAAGGTGAAGGTGAAGAATGCACTTATAGCCATATACAGTATGTTTAACTTGCTTATGGACTCTGGACATATCACTTACTAGGAATAATTATTAGGAAGAACAAAATACAATCGTTTCCCAGAAAGCCATGTTGTTCTCCATTGCAGCCTAAAGTGTAGCATTCTAGGCTAATGCATGTCTCTCATGGCGATAGCAGTTGCCAAAATAATGGCCATGGTTTGACTTGACATTCTGATATACATAGTAATTGCAGTTGATATCTAAATGTTATTTCTTAAATTGGAAATTACAACAATTTATACATGGAAGAAACATTTGTATTAAACAGATTTTTTTCTTTTGGACTTGCATTGTTTCTCTTATGGGAGAGATGAAAAATGGGAAATAAATGCTATGTTAAGTAAATGCAGATGCAGGAAATAAATGTGGAAAGGCTCATCTTATTTAATGGACTGAAATAATTATATATAATATCACAGTATAGTAAAATGAAGTAAATTAGATTTTGTTGCAATTCAATCTGTGGCTATTATTGCTATTTTTATTTCCATGCACTCTCCATGCTGGAAGTATAGACCCAGGCAATTCAGAGCTTGTTAGGTAGTACCACAGTTTGTACAATATATATATATATATATACACAGTATATTCTCTACAGTATATACAGTACACTTATGACTTGGTAACTTTACTTTTGTTCGGTATGAACTATACGGTAATAATTGGGAATCTCTCCCTGCTGGCAGACAGCTAACAGAGTCGGTGACGTGTTGTCAGACTGTCTGTTTCAGGATTAGTCAGGATTAGTCAGGATGATACATTAGTCAGGTTTATTAGCCATTTACTGTTATTTAGCATTTAGCAGAATCAGCAGTATCATCTCGCACTGAAAGGTGTGTCACTGTCACCGTGTCTCCATGCAAATGTGGTGTGTTGGTTAGATTAACATCCCTTAGCCCTTAAGCGACGTGACACACTGTGTGAGACGAAGCATGTCTTGATTACACGCCCTATTGAGGTTTTCAACCGGTACGCTGTAATTCTTCCGTATACACATTTTACTTTACAAATGTTTCAGTATTCACTAGAATCTTTATAAAACTAGAACAAATATAAAACCATCCATCTATATAGTATATATATTATTTACAGTGTAGGCCTACCTTTCTAAGGGAGCACAAATAATGAAAGAGCAATATACAATATTTATATTTTAAAAAGTATAATAAATTATATAAAAATAAATACATATTCTTTTTTATCAGTAACACTACAGAAATGCCATGACAGAGGTTTGCATATTTAGATAAGTCAGTAACAGGTAAAGACATGTATATGCATGTATATTGTTTGCAGAGTTTGCATCTCAAATCTGTTAGTTGATTGACTTTGAAGTACGTTGGGCGTTGTAGTTTTAAATCAATGTCATTGAACTGCATCCAACTCAACTCAACTCAACGTTACTATATTATGTCAAGCAATGTTATTTCCTCATGCCCTTTAATATCGCTTAAATGAATACTGTGCTATTATGTCTCGTCCATTTAATCCCCAAATAATCTCATGGACTGGTTTCAGATAAAGAAGAGGAAGCAGAGGAGGGTGGAGGTAAATATGTCTCAAATAAAAAAAATAGCACACAGTGTTCGTGAGATGTTTGTGGCGGCCTGTGTTGTGGTGTGTTGTTCTAAGTGTGTGCACCTGTGTGTGTCACAGGTCACTGAATAACCTGTTAAGAATAATGTGTTTATGAAGCCTTGTACTAATTCTATTAATAATTCTAGTATTATTATTAATATTATTATTATTATTATTATAGATATATTAGATAGATTAAAATTTTTTAACTTTTACTTATGTTAATTACTTCTTTTTAGATGTATTATTATTTTGTAGCATATTACTAATTATTTGTCACTATCTCTGTCTGTCTGTCTGTCTGTCTGTCTCTCGCTCACTCTCACTAATAAAGAAGAAGCTAAACCCAAATTCAAGTGAGTTCTCTAATAAAGCACACAAACACACACACATACACAAAGATGCATTCAACACATTTAGTTTGGCGTGGCTGCAGCATATAATGACCCGCTTTCAGTTTACCAGCTCTCTTGCCCCCTTATTTGATGTCTAGGCCATTTATGATGCCCAACCTCATCCCACCAAAGATCCCTGATGGAGAGAAGGTGGATTTTGATGTGAGTTGGCGATACACTGGAACCCAGTGAGAAGAAGCATTGTGTTATGGTGCACAAGCCTATACTGCAATAGCAAAACTGTCTCTCATGTAATGGTTAAGTTTTTAGCCCTGAAGCTTGACTAACTCTGGCCTGCTCAACTCCTCTGGTAGGATATTCATCGCAAGAGGATGGAGAAGGACCTGACAGAGTTGCAGACACTTATCGAGGTCCACTTCGAGAGCAGGAAGAAAGAGGAGGAGGATATAATTAATCTCAAGGATAGGATTGTGAGTGGCCCATTGCATGCGGCAAATAAACCCTTTACTCACACACACACACACAGTTCCGTAAGAGTTAATGAACAGGTCTAGACACAGGTGTTTGAGATAAGACGGCTAAATTAGACCTATTGGACTGCTGGCTGGGTGTGTGTGTGTGTGTGTATGTATGTGTTCACATCTCATAAGTGACACCTTCTTTGTGATGGGTTCATGTGATTTATCACACGCTTTGTGCCCTGGGCAGAGAGCCAGTGCTCTCTAAACACCTGGCTGGCTCTGCAGACCATTTACTTTAGGAAGGGGGGTTGCTTGTTCTGTTGCACAGGAAAAGCGTCGTTCCGAGCGGGCGGAGCAGCACAGGATCCGCAGCGAAAGGGACAGAGAACGTCAGAAGCGCTTGGAGGTGAGAGGCCGTGTCACTGCAGCACAGTACATGCACACCGAAACAATAAACAAGAAACGTAAAATGTAAAAAGAAACACACATATATTACCATAACATTCACATATGTATGCAGGCAAGGATTATACAATTTACATTTTAAAACATACACAACAAAATGTATAATATTAATCAAAGCGAGCAAGTAGATTAAAGACAAGAGTGCAGAACCCTCTTAGGACCCTCACAATCCTTGGGGATGGAGTTAGGGGCTTGTGGGGGTGCCTTAATAGGTGCCTTAATAGGTGCCTTAATAGGAACCACACTCTGCCCCGTCAGGACGAGAGGACTCGTAAGGAGGAGGAGGAGGCTAAGAGGAAGGCGGATGACGACGCCAAGAAGAAGAAGACACTGACCAGCCTCCATTTTGGAGGCTACATGCTGAAGGTGGTAAGCGTTGGGTGGGAGAGAGCGGCGGAGTTTGCCGCGGTTATGTTGGCCGCACATAACGGCCTCTCCTCCCCTCCGGCAGGCGGAGAAGCGCACGGGTAAGAGGCAGACAGAGAGAGAGAAGAAGAAGAAGATTCTGAGTGAAAGGCGCAAATCGCTGGACATCGACAACATGAGCCAGGAGAGACTCAAGTGTGTGGCTACATATGAGGAGTTCAGATGCAAAAACCTCCAAGTCCAGCTGACATTTTTTTTTTTTTTTTTTTTTTACTGGCAGTATTTAAATTATTTGTTGTTTTTGGAAGATGTTACTTTTTATTCAGTGACACACATCCTTTTTATTGTAATAAATGTGGAATGAGTGAGCCCAAATATGGAAACATAATACATACATTGCTGTTTTAAATTGCTAATTGCTATTGCTGTTTCCATCTGAACTCTTCATTTTCAGTTTATGACAGACTACTGTACTTCTATAATAATACATTACTAGGACAACTGAATTGTGTGGTTTTGGTGCATACATGTATTTGGTTGTCTAAACATTGAAAGTATGTAATAAATCAAAAGCTAATGATACATTATAAACATTATGTTTGTTTATAGCTACATTATAGGTTGTTAACAGCAATATAATTATACTAATCATCACCATAAACAACTCATTCTGTGTTTATGTCCCACAGGGAGAAAGCTAAAGAATTGTGGGAGTGGATGCACCAGCTGGAGTCAGAGAAGTTTGATCTGCACTACCAGATTAGCACTCAGAAATATGAGGTATTCTTGCTACAGAGAAGGATTTCACAACCCTGGTCCTGGGTTAGATGTCTCCCTGCTCCAACACACCTAATTCAAATGAACGGGCTTCTGCAGAGAGGGATAAGGACCCATTCATTTGAATCAGGTGCGTTCAGCAGAACCGGGGTTGGGAAACATTAAGTGTACTACACACATAAAATACATGCACATTAGGGTCAGATGGGATATGCAGTCCAAAGGCTAACCTCAACTACTTATCTGGTCAATATGCGTTATTATTAAATATTAACTTTTTGATATCCGAGTTCAATTTGTTTTTGTTTTATTTATCAAAATATGAATTAAAATTGCAGAAACTACAAAAGCGGCCAGTTAAAGCCACTTTGAAGGCATTTTTCTCAATTTGAGGCTTTGTAGTGGATATATTGTTATTGTACATTGATAATATGAGGTTTTGTCCCAGATCAACGTGCTGAGGAATCGTGTGAGCGACCACCAGAAAAGGTGAGGATGCCTTCCATGTTATTGACAGATAGACAGGCGCTTCACACACAGGCCAAAGCTGCAGTTTTCAAACGCACCAATCAGCAGCCATTGTCTCATTGTAATCTGCATGCTTTCTCTTTGTGTTTGCCTTCACGGAAAATCTTTATTGTACAACCCTCCGGCGCTTTTCCTCCGATTCTGCATATTCATCTAAATGACTCCACCCACTACAACTCATGCTTATCGTACAGACTTGCTGTAAGGCCGGGTGTGGCTGCCAAGACATGCTGACATGTTTGCTGGTGTCATGTGTCAGCCAGGGTGATGTCCTTAGCTCAACTGTGGCCGTGTGTCAGCTACACCTCATCCTCACCCGCCATTTTGTGTCCTGTCCAACTTGTTTGTGGGGGAATGACTTGTGAGTGACTTCCCCGGCTCTGTTTTCAGCTCCAAGAGAACCAAGAGGGGCCTGAGGAAGTAGCCCGTCCATCAGCCCCACCCATGTTGTCTTCCCTGCCAACCCAAGACGTCTGCCTTTCCAATCACCGTAGACTGTTAGTCGCCCGGCTTTGTGTTCTTTCAGTGCCCTCCATGAATTCCATGAATTAACATTTCAGTACAATAGTTATAATGGGCGTAATGGGTATTTCATGTTTTCATACTAATACTTTTAGTAAAGTTAATGAATGTATCCCTCGACTGATGCGTATTCAGCAGCTATTTCATAGAGCATCTTTGCTTATATCTTCACTTCTGTATGGAATGTGACTGCCTGTTTTTAGCACTCCAAAAAGTGAAATAAACGTCAATGTTTGTTGTTTGGTCATAGCATGCATGCAGTGGCATAGCCTCAAGCAGACAGACAGTGGTAGGAGACAGGTTCTGACATGATACATTATCCTAAGCGAAACATCCAGGTCTCCACCCATGTTAAGCTTGTTGGGTTTTGGTTTAAGGGTGGGGTTGCGTGTAGTGTGTGTCTGTGTGTGCGTGTGTGTGTTTATTCATATGCATGAATGAAAACGTTCTGAAAAGCAGTCAGTGCTAGGAGGGTGGGAGGATTTACAACTATTTAGAAATGAATAACCCAAATCAGTCTACAATTATCTGTGCAGTACATATAATAAATCTATTATATTGCGATAGAATTTGTTCTATTTACGGAATATGAGGGTTCTATGGAAATAATTACCATTTTATATTTGTGCCTAGAATGTGTGTATTGTATGTCTATAGAACAGTGCACTATTAGTAATAAAATAGGCAAAAAAGTCAAATCCATATTGTTTCAGGATTATGATCCTGAAACATGACAAACTGATTATGATTATGACAAAAATCTCATGCAAAAAGAAAATGTGTATATAGGCAAATATCTCTAACTGTAACAAAGTAGCGTACAAGAAAATGAACAGGCAGGCAAGTGTCAAGATCTTGTCTGTGCAACATGTCATCACTGATCGAAATGCTATTAAGAGTGGAAACAATAGCAAACGGAGACATTCATTTGAGGTGTTGAGTAAGGGCTGACATGATGTCTGAAGATAATTAACACATCGTTATGCTATGAATAGGTTAGGTGAGGATAGCCCTGTAATGGTGAAAACTTAAAATTAATACTGCTTATTACAGATGTGTGAATGCAACAGCCACACACACATGTACTTAACTAAACAGTGTATCAACATCACTCTTCAAAGAATAACTCAAAAACTGTATGTCCTAAAATGTATAAATACACATACACACTCCCCATTTGTGCACTTGTCAAAAATCATGTTTGCACTAAGATCATTTTCAATCAGAATGTGATGAGTAGATAACAGACATTGAACAACAGAAGAGGCTGATTTGTAAGCCTGGGTTTAACATTTAAAAGCCTGTTGGACCAACAGTATGCACTTCTTTCAGCTATGAGCTACTGTATGAGACCAGGATCATGAGATAATGCTGGTCTAAACTATACATTAACTCTTTACTTACCTTAGTTACATGTATGCAAATTCAAGCAATGGATTTTAGGGCTGTCAAAAAATTATTATATTAGGGTGTCTGACAGCCCTAATATGAATACAAACATTTTCATAAAGCTGGCATATGTTGTTATAAAAATCCAACACTTAACTTAAAACTCACATTTTGAGCAGGTAAAAATTTGCAATTTGTTATTCGCAATTATGTAAAACGTGCAATTAATTGCGATTACATTTTAAAATCACCTGAATGGAACACAGTTACATAGTTTGTTACATGTGTGTTTATATTATATATACTGTATAGTACAGTACATATGTATATAATTGTTATGATTATAATATAATTACTCAAATGTACACGTTTTAAAATGTTATGGTTAGGGCATTTCACAAACTGCTAAATGATAAGGCAATGTGATATTAATCAATTTATTTAAAAAAGGTATGAGCTACATAAAATACAATGCACAGTTGCACATTTAATTAAACATTATGAAACATTGTATGTTGACATTGTTTGAGAAAAACAATATTTACTGCTATGGTATACAAGCTATGGTTTAATGTTAGTGGTTGGTGTACTTAATATAAAGTTTGCAGTGCTTTATGCTGATATATATCATTGTTATTATAGTAACCGAAGCCCATTCCAAATGCATAATGCAAAATCAAAAAAGCATGACTACTGTAGCTATCTGAATCAAAATATAGAATGAATCTTCTAGTCGCAACTAGCATACAGTATAGGTAGATAGGACTATGGACTTACAGCTTTCATCACGCAACAAAACATCTTTGTAACAGTCCTGTTTTTCTTTATTTGTGTTTCAATTTTTGTGCTTACTTTCATATTTTCATATAACCTTCCTAACCTTCCTGAAGTACGTCTCAACATCAAACTGACTGGACTGAACTGACATGCTACTACCCCTTCAAGTCTCAAAACATGGACACTCTTTAAGACACTGTGGACTAACAATTTTGCTATGACTCATAATTCGGCGTGCCACATCCGCAACTTGTAACATTTCATTTAACACCCATGATGCCGTCTTAACACTGACACTAACATTGACAATGAGCACACTCCCCCTATATACAGACACACTTCCATAGTCCATCCAAAGATTCAAATTAAATACATAATAATAAAATAAGGAGACAGCAATGTGGCAAGCCGCAGGACATTTCTCTAAAATATAAGCTCTTTCATCTATTTACAAAATACACTTGAGGCATAATTAATTGGCACTTTCAATAGGTAAATTCCAGGAAAGGGTGTGGCCACTGTAGTGTCTAAACATGCAGGGTTCTGCCTGCAAAAAAAAAAAAGAGAAAAAAAAGAAACACACACACACACACACAGGAAGAGATTAATGGCGATAATGACGAAAGAATGACAATGACAAAGTATTAATGGTGATAATGACGAAAGAATGACAATGACAAATTATCGTTCTCATTGATGACCTCGTTAAAGCCTGGGCCCCATAACACCGTAGAGTACTCCGTAGGGAGGTCCTACCTGTTCTTCATGGTGGCCACCACAACTATTCTATGACCTGCATTGACTTGTGTGCTGCTGTGGTGATGCTATTGACAAATAGAAATTTGCTCATTCCCAGCTGTGAATAAACAAGCACAACACAATCTTAAAAAAATGTACCTTAAATTATGGGTTTTACTTTCCCTGTTCCCATGCATGTAAATGTACACAATCACTCTCTCTCTCTCACACACACACAGTCCAACATACAAAAACACACTAGTTCTAAGAATGAATGCAGTTCCCTCCTTCCTAATCACTATAGTTCCAAAGTTGCTAAATTGTCGGCACCATATTCCTATGTTTAACTCATTTGCTTTGAGTGTATGTAGAATGTGCCTGTGTTTCAAGCAAACACAGCACACGTTTACATATAAACATAAACGGCTAATGATTGATATAAGTTATTCCACATGAGGCATGTCTTCTCTCTCCCTCTCCTCTCTGCAGCTGAACCGCCTCCCTTGTGTTAACTGTGTTTCTAATAAGAGTCGGTTGTAAGGACCAGTCTCCCAGGATTCCACTGTGACTAATCTCTGCACTCGCGGGTGGCGGGGAAGGCGGGGAAGGGGGGGAAGGGGGGGGGGGGGGAGAGGGGATAGGGGAGGGCGGGGGGTGGCCGGGAGTGGCTGGAGAAGGTGACAGAAACACTTGCGTGTGAGTCAGTTGCACACAAACACCGACACACACACACATACACACACACACACACACAGACTCTGTGTCTGCGCACTAAAGATTTAACCCTTAAGTGGCTGTCTCCGCCATCGTGAAAAAACCCACAAACGTCTGAAGATTCACTTTCCTTACTTCCTCATTTGCTAATGGGTCCATGCGAAACTATGTGTGCAAGTCGGCCAATTTATGCTTCTGCGTCGAGCCCACGTCGCAGCCTATGCTGCCGTGGGCATGTTATACTTCTGCGCTGGTCGTGCGGACCTGTGCACGTTGACTAAGCATGCAATGCCCCACTATACAGAAGTGAAATAGAACCCATAACAGAGTGTAAGCGTTTTGAAATAAGCACATACAAAGATGTCTTTAATTTACAGTAGTTACGCCAACAAGGATCATAAAAAACAAACAATCTGAGCTGACAGAAAACAGTATTGATTAAAAAAAAAAAAAACAGCTTTTCGCTGCCTGAACAACAAGGATATCCCATAGGAAAATCCCTGTCTTGTTATGCGTAAAGTTCTAATGATCTAATAATTATACCAACTGTCCAATAAACTGTCAAAGCGAGTCTGTGCATGTACAGGGCATTGTTATAAACAACCCTAGTTCTAAGCAATCTGGCATATGGGATTGCATCCACAAGATGGTCGTTTGCTGCGTAGACAGACAGATATACGAGTAGTTACATTTATGGAGAGGTGCACGTCAGGCTAGGACGTAGGTTACGCCCTAACCGTAGGTTAAGGCGTAGTTTTGACGCAGAAGCGTGAATTGGTCTTGTGTTCTTGCGTGTGTGCGTGCATGTGCATGTGCATGTGTGTGTGTGTCTGTGTGTGTGTGTTGGCATGCTGGAGAGAGAAAATGGCATACCCTCTTCAGAGTTCCTTGCAAGCTCTTGTCATTCCATAAGTTGTAGAGCAACACCGAGGCAGCCTTATGTGCTTTAGGGAAGGTGCTGCAGTATGGAAGAATATCCATAAGAATCAGACAGGAATAAACAGTAATCTACTAAATTATTTAGTCTTTTCCAAGGCTTAACAGACGTCATAAAACATGTTATGTTCTCCAGTCAGTGTCATGTGACACTGGCTCCAATTTGGATTTGGTCCCGAGGCACGGCACAGGAGCTTTCTACTGCTCCCTTGAGGGATGGGTTTAATGCAGAGGATGAATTTCACAATGTGTATGTGATAATAAAAGCACTATATATATAAATTGGTATTATTGGTATGTACTAGCTAAAGATAGATTAATAGCATCTCATGGTTATTACCTATTCTCACTGAGGTCACACAGGGATGTCACCAGCTCCTTGGTAATGACTCTCTTGCTGACCTCTGTGTCTGCTGATATCAGGTTGTGCACCGTGTTGCAGACGCTGGCTATGGTGTCATCACATTTGCCCATCTCCTGGGTACCAGCGGACAGGTACTTGGTGAGCTCAGGGAGGACCTGACGAGCTGCACAGGGCAGATAAAACGCATGCAAGACCTTCATGTGAAGTCGTGTGGCTGGCCATGTATGTAACCTAAAGGACCCTGTGATTTCCACAGCGATGCAGCTGTCTGTCTGTCACAGGTCTTTCCTTACCCATGGGGGTCTGCAGGCTGGGAGTGCGTGACAGGTTGCACACCAGGGACATTGCAGTCTTCTGCAGGCCACGGTTATTAGACTTCAGCATGGGGGAGATGTATGACAGCCCTCCAAGCTCATGAGCCATGATGGAGCTCATCGCATCGGAACCCTGAGACACAATCCAGGGTACCCCCAGGTTTCTCACTTTGACTGAAATTTTATACCAACTACATTGGTATTAAATACCATTAATTCCATACTGGCAAAATAATAAGTTTTTAATAAAAGAAAACTATTTTAATACTCGCATTCATATTTCCGTATTAGCAAGTGGTGTGTTTTTATTCTACAACAAACAATTTGGTTAGGAAGCTACTGGATGTGTGAAGCGAATTCAGTGCAGCGCCAGCGCATGCATATAAACTAACAGCGTACCTCAAAAAATTGCAGAGTTCCAGATTGATAACACCGAGCAATCACTAGGCTACGAAATAACGAGTAGAAATTTAAGACCGTTAACAAAAACGCAATAAAATTTAATGCCTTATTTTGAGGGTATAAAATTCCATAAGTTTTTCATATTTTTAAGACTCTACGGCTACCCTGACAATCACACACACAGAAACTGAAAGACCATGTAGAAATGTGCCAAACAGGGCATTATAGAAACACACATATTTAAAAAGAATATATAGTGAATATGTTTCTTCAAAACCAACTAACCGGGCCCTTGGTGGCAGTGAGGTTCTGCAAGGCCCCACAGCAGGCTTCAAGGGTAGCATCTTTCTTAGAGGTGCCCAGTAGAGACAGGTAGATCATCATGGCCTTGCGATGACACAGCCACTGGACGCCAGATGGGGTGCTGTCATCAGGAAGGCATTTGGCGAACACATTCTGAAGGGGGGGAGGGGGGAGAGGAGATCAAGTGGTTGGATTAAAAGCCTTAAGATTGCATCCAGTTTTCCACCTGTGGTTCCACCAAGGTTCAGTAACCAATCGCCATCGCAGCTCAAGAACAATGAAGGTTTAAGTAGAACCACTGTAAGCAATTACACCTCATCTGTCCATTTTGCTGATTAATAATAATCAGTGTAGTGAATAAACTGTATTAATACATTGTATTAATGATAATTGGCCACAGTGGTATAAATTGAGACATTATAATAACACAGAAAACAATAAAACATTTTCCTGGCTGTTGTTTGCGATTGTAATTTGTTTTGTAGTTAACAAAATATATATTTTTTTAAATGAAACTTTCAAAACATAAAACAAATATTAACAAATTGTGCTGTGCTTGGCCACTTTGTACTATGCTACCACCTTTCCAACAGGAAGTAAAATCAGTCCCAGTTGCTTCCTGCAGAAAACTTCCTAGATTCAGTTCCTGTGTTTGCAAAGGAGCTCAGGTCAACAGAGGTTAAGTGTGATGCAACTCTTACCTCTTTTTCAACCTTGCTGCTCTTGGGGCTGAAGCAGCCAATAGTGGAGGTCTTCTTGCCCCCAGAACTGCCTTGACGGTTGTACTTGGCAAAACACTCTGGAGACTCTTTCTCCAGATTGAAGGTCAGGTTATGGAGGATACATGCACAGTTCTCCACAGACTAGACGGGTAGGGGGTAGAAAGAGTTGTTGAAGTCATCACATTTCATCTAGTATTTTCTAAAAGACTGCTTGTGATGCAAAGCATTCTATATGGCATTCTATAACATTATGTGGACATAACATGAAATGCTATGACCACATGCACATGATTACAATATTAGCACACATAAAACAATGTTCTACACTTGTGAGCCCCGTTTCCACTTGTTTACCCAGTGGTGGAGTGCTTGTACTGTACAGTATGTAGTTATACTATATATATATATATATATATATATATATAACAATATTGCTTACCATATGTCTCTGTAGTGATTAGACAATGACAGATCATTGACAAATCAATTCAGAGCAGAGGAACTCTGAATCATTACAGTATAAAAACAAAGACTACATATCTTACATTTGGATATGCATCACAAACACAGTGGCAATGGGTTTCATTGGCAAGCAAGACTGTTTGTCAGAGTGTTCACCTGGTCGTCAGGATTGTCCTCCACCACACAAGACTGGATGTATGTCACGAGTGAGTCGATCAGGCCGTTACAGTCTCTCATTGCCTTCCGTTGGCTCCGCTGGACACAGCTCAGGTTCCTATAAACACACACACATAAACATAGTACAAAACACACATTTCCATGCATGTGGTATTGTGGTACGCATCACAGTTAGGCTGCTATTGTAGCTTCGTCCTACCGTAAACATCCTGTGGCATTGTAGAAGACGTCGGGATGTATGTTGTTGTTGACAGTGCTCTCTGACCAACCGGTAATGGGAACCAGAACACAATCCGTCAGCACAGGCATGGCTGTAGCTATCAGCTCCCCCTTCAGATTGTCATCCGAAGACAGGTTCCACAGAAGACCTACATAGAAAATGATATGTCTCGTATGCCAACTTCGTATAACTCTCAGTCATACAGGAGTAACAACAGAAAAGCCCATATTTTATAAACACATAATAAAATAACCTCGCCCCAAAAACTTTGTTTACATATTGTATGTAAAATAATACAATGCATGTGATTGTGTGATCAACTCCTGTTCAGGCACTAGCACAACATGGACAAAGTGTTAAATAGGCTAAGTGTCAACTAACCATTGTATTTTTTATTTTATATTCAAAAACAAAAACTTACAGATGAATTAGAATATCCCAGCTGCACCGTGTTTGATAGAAAAAAAATGGGACGATGAGTGAGGGGCTACGGACCCTGCCCTATATACCTGTGACGTGCTTCTGAGTCTCGGTGGAGTCAGTCAGCTTCAGCAACTGCAAGGCCTTGGCGATGCCCTCGCATTGCTGGACCTGCTGCTTGTTGGCCTGGTCCTTGAACACCAGGTTCCTCAGGGCCGCTGCTGCGCTCTGGCTCACTGCAGGGGAGGGGCTCTGCAACAGGGCGACCAGAGGTGGGATGCCCCTGAGTTGCAGCACCTACAGAAGGATGATGCAGGACAATAGGATGACGGGAAGTCAGAACAGATCTCCACCCACTGATTTCCCTACCCGCACTTCCACTAACAAAAGCTTGGCTCCTCGATATACAAAAAAAAAAACCTCTCCAATTCTTTTTAGGGCAGGGTTAGTCAGTCATTCTCGAGAACGCTTGCTAACTTCAAGCTCTAACCAAAACTCCCTCCCTCAGAAGCTCCACCCCACACATTCAAACATATTGCAAAGCCAAGCAACATTGTTGTTGTTCCTATTTACGGCTGTAGAAATACTGGATTAATTTTTTCATCTTGTGCAAAGAATGCTAAGATAGCAAAATGTAAGGAGATATTTGGCAAAAAAACTAGCTTACAACAGCTGACTGTGCCTTTAAGCCTAGAATGTTGAGTTTGTTAGTACTTTATTATTTCCTAGTTTATGGTGTATATTAAATGTTGTGTTAAATGTATGACATAGTTAGTTAGCTGATGACATGTTGCTAACAGAATGCTGTTTGAGTACGACGACTGCATATGATCTCTTCTGCTTTTGACTGCTACTGTTTGTACAGTAAGTCACTTTGAATAATAGCATTTGCTAAATGCTGTAAATGTAAATGTAAAACATAAAAGTTAGATCAATCTTTATTATCCCCCCAGGGGCCATTCTTTTTGCAGCAGTCATGTACACAAACACATTTTAAAACAGGTACGCAGAGGATATGAATACATCGAATAACAACACACTCCAGCAATTTGTTCAGACAACGGATAGCCTCTGGGAAAAAATAGCGACCCAGTCTGTTGCTGCCAAACCTTGGCACCATATATCTACACACTTAGAGGAGAAGGTCAAACTCAGTGTAAAGAGAGTGAATAATAAATCTCCCCAGATTTATTAGTTGCCCTCCTCTGATAGAGGTGACTTAGATCAGTCAGAACAAAGCCGGTGGTTCTATTATATACATAAACATTATAACCAGTTCAAACTGTGCTACCTTTCATAGAGGACTCACAATGAGAGAACAGGTGTTCTACAACATGTTTTTTGCTTACAAAAAATGTGTTTTATGAAATGCATGCATGCATCCAGAAATAAACTAGTCATGAGAATAAAAACGTATACCTTTGACCCAAAGCAAGCTACAGGTGTGTGTGTGTGTGTGTGTGTGTGTGTGTGTGTGTGTGTGTGCGTGAGTGTGTGTGTGTGTGTGTGTGTGTGTGAGTGCGTGTACGTGTGATCCGACCTCCTGCTTGGGACGGTCCTCTTTGAAGGTGCTCTGCTGAATGAAGGAAGCACCGCACTGCTGATAGTTCTCATCAGGATGAGTGAGCAGCTCCACCGCCTCTTTCAGGGTCATGTCTGACCTGAACGTCCCGTCCACCCTGCCCGGGGAAAGGCCAGAGGGGATGAGCGGGCGGAGCCAGGGATAAATGGAAGCTAGTGAGAGTTGGTGGAGCCAGAGAACTAATTCCAAGCGCATAAAACAAAATACACTATGAAGACACAACATGCTTGATATCACGTAAAGTAATGCAAATGACAAATATATAATTGAGGGATTAATATCTAAAAGATACCAAAAACATGCGATTAATCCGAGTGGACTCACGTGGACTGTTCTGTCTTGCTTGCCTTGGCCACAGACATTTTGCTATCATGGTGTGACTGGGTCGACGGTGGGCGGACTATCCGTGTCTGGCTGTTGACCGACTGAGCATTGCCGTTAGACATAGAGTAGGTGCTCTGCCTGTTTGATCGACTCTGATTGGCTTGTTGGCTCTGGCCTTTGGCTCTCTGAAGACAGGATTATAGTATTATACATTGCTGGTATGATAATAATCGCTGTGTCATATATCATACTACAGACTTAGTGTCATAGTATAGAAAGAAAATATACATATATATAGTTTCATGATATGCAATAACCACTGGAATTTACAGTGTGTGAAACCTATAAATGACTGACCATAACAAGTGGTGGAGCAGGAGAAATGGGAACAGCCAATAAGGGGTCACTGCGACTTGGCTGCAGCCCATTGGGTCCCTGGGGCCAGGTGGATGTTTCAAAACCATGATCCCATTGGCTGGTGCTGACATGTCTTCGTCCAGTGGTTTTTGTAGACTGAGTACGGGTTTTCTGAGCGCCCGTCTGAAAAGAAACATTATTTGGTCAACGTTTGCACAACAAGTAAGTCCTGGACTGTGGATTGATCCTGAACTTGTGTTTAAACCCCATATTGATTATCTTGTAAAAATAACGTATGGTTGTTTGAGTTCACTTTTTCGCTCAATTAACTGTTTCACATATGAAGTCAGAAAAATTATTATTTTACAGTGGATATTACCTATTATTGATTATGTTGACATTGTATCAAAATACCTATGATAAATATCTTAACACTGTATTTCATTCTTTTTGACGTGTCCATAACTCATCATCAATTCCTTTATGAATCACTTAATCTTCCCCTTTCTTTGAGATCTATTACCTCTTTACTTTCATATATGGTCTTGGCATTCTATTATTATTATTATAATTATTACGTTTTGTTTTTTATTTCTTCAATGTTTGTAACCATTACTGTCTTCTGATTGTATATTTTGTTTTTTGTTTGTACATTCTGTACTTGTGTTCAAAGGACCCCTCGAAAATGAGATGCTGCATCTCAAGGGGCTATCCTTAAATACATTCTTCTTCTAAACTGTATAGATACAATATCACTTGTTTAATGTTCTTGAAACACACATCCAACATATGTTTACATTATTATCATTAATAAGGAGAAAGACCATAAGGAGAGCAGAGAAGTGATACTATTATGAAAGGGGAATGGTCATAGACTGCATGAGCACACAACATGGGCCGCCTCTCAGTCACCAATCCAGGTCAGAGTGAAAAAGGCAGGCCTCTCTCCATTACAATGGCACTCATACACACCTCCCATCCCCCATGTAAACCAAGACACGGGAATTTGACATCGCGCAAAGCCAGTGCACGAATACAGTACTCTTCCACAACCAGATCCTAAGTATAATCACGCAGCGCAGTAACATAACATCCGCATGTGTTGATCAGCTGACGTGATGGAAGATCGGGTCCTTTCTCACAGGAGAACTTTGTGTGTGTTTGGACAAGTAAGAGTCTGCACCTGTTATACCCGTCTGCCCAATATTAGAAGAGGCTGTAGGGGATGGTAAACACTCCATATAAATAGATAGTCACGTACAATACCTGCTCAAGTTATGTCATATAAAAAGCACGTATTGATAGGTTTGCGGAATTGATATGTTTGCGTGATCGTGAGTGTGAGAATGCGTGGGAGCAGTAATGATCACTTAATGCAGGAGTGTTTCTGTGTGAGTAACTGACACTGCTTGTGTTATTATGGAGGTCATCAAAGTCATTAGGATATCTTGCAGCATAAAATCACTTTCATACATGGGTGTTGCTTTGCCTCGGGTGTGGAATTAAGCAATTATAATGGAAATAATAAACTTGTGAGAAGCAACAAGTCCAAAAACTGTCACATCCTCTTTTGGATGAAAGCGTACTGCATCAGAAGATAGATCTTACTGGAAAAAAATATGACTTACTGGCTGTTTGTCCTGCTTGTATGCAATCGTGTAGGTGACGTAAGAACATCAACTCTGCCTGGAATGAATGTTTCACTGCAGCGGAATTCTTTGCTTACCACACTGCACTGCACCCAAAATCTGTGTGTTTGTGTGGACATTGAACCCACCCCTCTCTTCCAATCAGTACCACTGAAACAAAGCAGTTTGGCACAGCCTGGGTACAATCATAATCTCCCTGATCCAGCCTAGCTAGCCTGGCCCTATGTTGCCTTTGAAAGCTGAAAGTACTAATGAGGAAGCGTGTGGCTATGCCAAAGAAAACCCCATTATTATCAAAGCCAACATTTCTTATAATAATAATAATAAGAACACATGATTTTGCCAAGACGCACACAGACACACACACACAAACACACACACAGTGCTATGTACTAGCTGTCTACTGTACATTCCCACATTTTTGTTGAAATTATCTGGCTTGAACCAGCTGTGTTTTCTGTTCCCAAACCGGAGGAGCACCGCCCTAGCCAAATTTCAGCCATGTCACTCTTTCGCCTGAAAGGTACACAGGAATATGCATAACATAAATCATCGTAAGGCTATGGCTGCCATGTTATTTCCTTTCAAAACACTGCCGACTTTCTCACTTAAGTATAAGCCTTGAAACAGCCGCTTTTAGAGGAAAAGAAGGGAACAGAAAGAAGATATAGAAGAGAAACAGAGAGAGAGAGAGAAACAAAGAGAAAGAGAGAGAAACAGAGAGAGAGAGGGAGATGCAAATTCAGTAAAACTGTGTATATCCACAGCCAGAAAGCATGCATTCCTACACAGTAGACCAGGATATAGCAGGCTGTTAGTGTTGCTCAACAGTGCCTATAACTGTTAACACTTATGATCTACTTAATGTCTTCACCTAATTATTATAGCTGTAGACACTGTCTCTGTATAGAACACATGTTACATCATATCGTTATCTAAACCAGTAAGATAGAACCATACTACATTCTTTAATCATGTATTCCTATTGCTACAAACTTTAAACAACCTAGGAGAGAACTAACAGAAACAGAGGTAGGGACTGAGAGGCATGCAGTGATGTGATTTCTAAGTCTTCTTCAGCTCATAACACATTATCACATTCTCTAGAAATGCCTCAGCTTACTGTCAGAGGGTCTGGTCATACAACCCCACACCTTCTGTGTTCCTCTGAGGAATTCAGATAGCCTGGAGTTGATTGTCGCCCCTGACTTGGCAATGAACCCCTGAGGTTCAGACATCCAGGGGAACATGCAAAGGCATTTCACATTCTTTACAAAAGGCTTCAAATTATAATTTAGTTTAAAATTGGTTCTGAAATCATGCCAGGAGGAAGACACAGCTCTGACATTCAAATCAACCTGGGACAGTAGGGGCTTCTATCACAATAACATCACCTATTATTCTAGATGTTATTGTGCAACATCCTACCACCAGGCCTAAGGGTGTATATTTTGTTCCACTCTCTTTCTCTATCACACACACACACACCTTCATGTAAGTACAAAAACACAAAAAAAAGAATATATA
>JAODTR010008648.1:0-30240 GCA_025399935.1 Amblyopsis rosae | reverse complement strand
TTGGGGTCCCTTGCTGAAGCTGCTGCCCCCGCGACCCGACTCCGGATAAGCGGATGAAGATGGATGGATGGATGGATCATGCAAAAAAATCACACATTACATCTATATGATGACATTTATATAACAATGTTGAATATATTAATGTTAAGTGTTCAGTGATAAAGTAACGCATTGAGCTGTAGTTTCTTCAATTATCCAGTAGATCCTACCTAATGATGTGTTTTTATTTTTTTACTAAATCAGAATTATGCTAGTAAACCTAATCCCAATGCCAGACTTTTCAAAATGATATTAGTCTAGATATCAATGTGTATATATGGTATGATGTAATGTACATTATTATATAAGAAGGACCAATAAACTCACTCTGGGCAAAAGGGCTGGGGGTGAAAGTGGTTGCTCCTCAAGCATTACAGCATTGTTCTGGTGTGAAAGTGCATGGTCCACCTGAACTTGGTGTGCCTTACACTGTCCTCTACCCCTACACTTATTTGTTGCGTGTCAAAACAATAGATAAGTGGCTTGCGGCATGTAAGATTTAGTCTGTGTCACTGCTTTGGGTGAAATAATTAGTGAGCAATGAATTGGAATATGAAAGGTCATCTGTGATATTAACATGTTATATGTACCTGTAATATTTTTATGGATGGGATCAGATGTTTCAGATATACGGTACATATTTTTGAACTTCTACTTCATATTGGTAGTGTGCATGCTCCCTCTGCTGGTATCTTGCGTGTCCTGTTTTCTCTTCCCATAATGCAGGTGCTTTTATGATGCCAAGATGATCGTGCTATGACCTCCCCTGCACCAGAGCAGTGCTCTCTCGCTAACCTCTCCCTCTCCAGACACACAACCACACATGTAGCAGAGTACGGCATGATTGTGTAGACAGTTGTCATTTGTGTTGTCTTGTGTTTTTCAGATGGAGTTTTTAGCATTTACTTTTTTGCACCTTTGGTCTTCCATGGTTAGGCTTATATGGAGGTAGTAGGTAGTAGATATACCTCAATAGTGTCAATTGTTGGCTTTGTCAGTTGTATGGTTATTTCTTACAGCTTGGCAAGTGAAATAATTAAAGTTAATAGGTTAAATGCCTTCTGATACGTGTTAAGATTATAAAATAATCAATATCACAAATAATATGTATTTGCTCACATGGTTATTGAATCCTATAGCATAGGTCAAGGTTAATCTGAAGGCCTCAGTACACTAAAACTAAGTAATGCTCACAGAAGTGAAATAACCAATGGTATCACTTTTTTTCTAGACTCGCAACTTAATTTGCACATTCACTAGCAAACCAATTAAGAGATCAAGTCTAGACTTGCTCAGCTGCTCTCTGCCTTCAATGCAAATTCTATATTATCATCAACACATCCGCGTTACCCACTTGTATAATTCACAGTCAACATGTTGATTAGGCCCAGTTATCGGAGTGGTTTCTGGAGATAAGGCTCTTGCATGCTATTGCTTTGCCGTAGAACAAATGTCCTTTTTATAGGTGTCACAGAAGCCTGATGCAAATACAGTACATATACAAATACACACTGAAGATGTAATTGCTAATGTTTACTGGAATTCAAGCTGACTTCTTAGGCACATCTCATGTTAGAAACAACCAGCAGGTTTTCCAAATGTTAAGGCTTCTATAAGGAATTCCAAAATGCTATCTTCATTCTATACCGACTGCATTTCATAGTAATTGCCCCAGCATTTATCACAGGTAAGGTTAATGTTTCAGGCTACGAAAATAATAAGAAAATACAGTTTTAAAAAGGGAATTGAGGATATGATTTGATTATTTAAATATTAAATGACCGCAAGAGAGAAATATTAGCAGTAAAACAGCATACTGTGTATCTTAAAGATGTTCCCTGTAGAGTAGACTAGTTTAGATGATGCTAAATGGAAAACAATACACTTGCTATCTTATTGCTGGAAGCATAATTGTAATTTTGTCAAAGCATTTATTGTGGCATTGAGAAAATAAATTGTTTAGAGAGATTGTTATTTACTTTTTAAGACATTAAGCTTAAGATATCCTGAAGCAATTTATAAGGTGTAGCATACACCAGTGTGCTTAATCTTAAATTCTATAAGTAACAATATTATTATTTTTTTTTTTTTTAATTATTATATTATATTATATATATATTAGAAGAAACCTGTCTTATAGGGAGAACTCAAAGCTAGGAATAATGTTAGTTTTTAATATCAAAGTAGGTCTGTGATTGTCAATTAACTTTACACAGTTTGCAAACATGCTTGTAAACATGTTTGTTTGTGAAATGGATGTATACTTTAAGTGTGACAGATACAGGCAATTCCATAAAATGTAGCTGGTGATTGATGAAATACAGGAATCTCTATAAAGCAGATATGATAAAGGCAGTAACATGCAATGATTGTATATGAATGCAGAACATTGAAGAACAATACTGAACATTATAGGACATATTTTAGGGTTCTTAATAGATTTAATGTAGGTTTGGGGGTACATTATTGCTGGTATCACATTCTATATCTCATTTGCGGCGCATAAATGGAACCATAAATTTTAGTACTTCCGGGAAAGGAAGGGGTTAAAAGATACTTAAACTACACCAATAGAGCCGCAAATAAGCATCAGCCTATATCTGTTTAATAATTATAATATGAATAATTATTAATAGCTTTTTTACACTATTTTTTTTTTGCCTTGCTGGTTCCTCTACAGGTATGGGTCTCCATGTGGGGAACAAAATCATCTACTCCTCATCTAATTCTGGCACATCATTTTTAAAGTTTGCAAAAATGGCAAAGAATATGCAAACGGTACTGAATCGGCTCAGTAGAAAGGAAAACAAATATATGGAAAAAATACTTTAAATGCCCAATGCCTGTGACATGTAGCATATATTTTTTTGGACAAGCAACCCAATTTCAGAAATTGCATTCACTCATTGCAATTTGCTCTCTACCATTTTGATTTGAACACAATCACACTTTGCTTGTATGTTGGCAGTCAAATAACACTTTCAGGACCTCTGTATACAATGGACGGAAATTAAGCCACATTATTAATAAGAAAGCCTCATATGGCTGTTAATAACATAGTGACATCACTCGTCACTGTCTTCAGCAATGACACAGTCAACAACAGCACGTCCTCGATAGACTATGCAGCCAACGTGATTGGTTGGTTGACGTACGGCATTGGGCTGCCTGCCATTGGTTTGGCAATTTTCGCTCTCAAGAAGATGTCAAAAGGTTTGTATGGTTATTGCTGATAAAATATATTTAATTTAGACCTACATATAGGCTACTGTACAGACATTCATAAATCACTGCCTTTATTATTAAAATAGCCTAATCAATGATGATTTTGCTTTTCTTTGTTTAGCCTACTTTGTTTTCATAATATAGCCGTGCAGCATTGACAAACAGCAGTGTCAATAGGCCTATGACTGTCTTAAAGATGTAGGCTATTTGCCTACAAGCATTAACTAACTAACTAACTAAAAATGTTTTCTTCATCAAGGTGAGAACAAGATTCCCATTTACGTAATTTGCCTACTGGTCTCTGACATCATGAGTTTTTTAGGGAGGTCAAATGCAGTGAGTGACAGCGTCATCTCCTCAGACACAACCACGCTCATCTTCTACTTTGGCATCGTCTCCAACATCACCTTCATGTCGTGCATAGCTCAGGAGCGCCATCTGCAGATGGCTTACCCACAGTGCATCGGTTGCTTTACCAGACTCAAGCATTCTACCATTATTTCCTTGGGCATCTGGGCCGCACCGTTCGCTGTGTTGACACTTGCCATTCTCCAGTACTACTTCTGGTTTGCCGTGGCTATGCTAGCCCCCTTTCCGTTTCTCCTGTTTTTTGCCATGGACTCCTGGCGGGCTCTACACTGCTGCCAGTCGTCTCCCATGACAGCAGAGAAGAGGAGAACAGCCTGGGGACAAGTGGTCATCCTCACTAACTACACCCTCATCCACCTGCCTTTCATCCTCACCATTCTCCTGGAGTCTCTGGCTCTTACAAAGGAGGTGCCCTACCTGAGTCTGGCCTCTCACCTAATGCTCTACTTCAGCCCATTGGTGGATCCCTTCATCTATGTATTAATGACCAAAGGTCCCAGAGAGGTTCTGGCATTACTGCCCTGCTGTAACAAGAGCAGGCCGGCGGAAAAGGCCACGAGTCCCACTGTGGATACAGTAGCAGAGGCTGTCGAGACAAGACTCTGAGGTTTCTTATATAGGACAGCAAATGTTGGCATTCACATTTCAAGATAGATTGTGTTTTAAGCTGAGTTACTCCTTGGTTTTATTATGCTACATTAAACACTTAGTTCAGTTCATGTATTTGATGCAGACAAGAATGACCTGTGCTAGAAAATCATTGTCATGTTTCTTTTTCTGGATTGGTGACTGTGATCCAACTGCCTGTTAATAGCCTATTGACACACCTCTACCTTATTAACTTACAGACCGACTTTAAACCACACCTGTGGAGCTTGCAATGGTCTCATCGGACTAGGCCTACCACTCCCTTCTCCCTGGTGTATTATAAAACAATAATGCTGACAGGTTAATGTGGTAGGCCTTTAATAACATTAAGACAGGAGACATCTGTTCATATCCACAGAGGTCAGGTGTAAATGATCTGAAGTTTGTTTTGCAGGTTGGACTAAGGTTTCTCAATGAATGATCACATATCATTGAATCTAAACAATGTTGTCATTGGACACAGCAATTCACTTTGATGTACAAGGAAATGTATTATTTCACATAGCAGTTAACCCTGAAGATGACATGCTGCTGTCATTATCCAGAGAGAACAGAAATGTGGGCAATGACATCTGGTGTTTGATCATAACTTATTGACTAATGTAGCTTCGGATAAAAGCGTCTACTAAATGCTGTAACTGTAAACTATCGAAAGATTGCAATGGTACAGCCTGATCTAATTGACGGAATATAATTTAAGCATTTCAAAATGTGATTTTTTTTTTTTTATATCAAGCAATAAACATAATTTCGTTTGCTAAAATACCAATAGAAATAAGCATTCTATGTACATATATTATCAATAAGAGATCTAGTTGAAATGATAATAATCCAGCAAAAGATGTATGAACTCTTGGAAACCTTGTCCAACTATTTACCTTTCTGTGTGAGATGACAGACAGGTTGTTGTCAGGTAAATGGTAAGGTAAAAGTGAACCTATCAAATAAATAAAAATAAAAACAAGCACAGCCACTAGGGGCCGCTGATATAACACAACACAATTATATTCCATCCCAGAAGGTAAAAATTCCAGTATATAAAAATGTCAACATAGTATATTATTTAACCGTTTAAAAAAGTGTTATATTTCACTTTTAAATATGTGATATTGCCATACATGCTTGTCTCATTTCAAAACCTTACATTTTATTTTTTAAACTCATACAAAGAACTGTGTTCCTTTGCAGTTTGTTTTATAGGGTCCAACTTAACATTCTCATTTATTAAAAACGTTTGATTTACTATAACTGAATAGATGAATTACACTCAATTTCAAAAGGCGGGTATTTTTGCAGTGCAACATTGTGTAGGTGAGTATATAGCTGTATTGAGGATTAAGGCAATTCACTTGGCAGCATCACACAAGTATTACACACACACACACACACACACACACATTCATAAAAATACAAATAAAAATACACTCACACATACCACTGTAAACAAAAAAACAAAAGCTATTCTTTAATCAATAAACATTTTCAAATATCTGTGACTGTTCAAAGCACAACAAGAAAAAAATATTACAATGCCTTTTTTTGAAGTCCTGAGTTTATCGAACATAAAAAAAAGACCAGCGGCCATAAGGATAAAACAAATCTGACTGTCTTTGCTGTGGAAAAAAGCAAATAAATAATAAAGAAATAAAATAAAATATTCAATCATTATCTCATAGATTAGTTGTTTAGTCACTATGGCTATAACAGGATAATTTCTTTAAAAAGAAAGTTTATTTCCAGCTTGTACTGTAGTTTTACAGGACATAAATTGTATGTATTACTTTTTAACACGACAGAGCAACATTTCAGAGAGATAAAAGGTTACCACAAATTGAAACTATTCATTTACAGATTTCTAACTTAAATGAACAGTCAGAATAATAAACAACAACAAATCAATAAATGTTTTCTCCCAAAACACAGTAAATACATAAACTGGAAGATGTTTTGATCAGCACATTTCGTGTCAAAAAGTAATACAAAATGATGTAATCCTAAATTAGGACGTGTGAAAAACAAAATAAAAAATGTATTACAAAGCATTAAAGAACTGACGTCTCATTATTCAGCCAAGAACTATTCTTTTACTGAATAACGTAACCTGATTTACCCAGGACAACACAAGTTGGCTCTTTTTAGCACCAATCTTCTTCCCAGTCAGTCACATTTACTCAGTACTGCAGCAGGTAGGTCGCATAGTGCCTGGCTATAAGGCACCTCAGCAGTAGCTGTTGATGGAGTGTTGCCCATTTAGTGAAATATATCAGGAAACCTTTGTGGGCACAAGCTACCCTTGGTTAATAAATCAATAAACTAATTTAAATTCAGTTCATTCTAGAATTATTTGAAAATTACTATATTGAGAAAATTATTTGATTATGGTCAAAAGTGACCACATTGACTGTGATCTACTCCCTAAAGTATTTTAATATTACTTTAGGCCGTGGGGTAAGGGAGCATATAGGATCGCATGTAATCAACACAAGAGCAACGGCTGCACAGACATAAGGTAGGTAAGAGGCAATGTACTGTAGACAAGTGGAGTATGGATTCCTGCTACTTTTTACATTTTAGAGCCAAGGTCACTATAATAAGCTCTCATTTGCTTTGCTGTGCACACAGAACCCCAAATATGTGCCCTAAATCACAGTTTCAAGCTAAAACAATGTACCTGGTGTGCTAGTTTCAAACACACAATCCTGAACACAAGTGTCTACCTAAACTGTTACCAGTGGCTGGGAGATAAGACAATACTTATGTAACACTGTTTTGTTCAAGGACACTTGACAAGGATGGACATATTATTGGTAGGGTATACCTGGGTTATTCTGGTTACAGCTGATTCATGAGCCTAACCTCTTGTCTGTGGGCCGGTCTGCAGGCCCGGGCTAAATGGGAGTAGGTTCAGTTCTGCACGTTGCCACATGTTGCAAATATATTAGAGAACCTGGTCTCTACAGACTTGGTTTTCAGACCCTGCCATTCCAAACACTGGGATCTCCAAAGACCTTTAAACATGCATACAAGATGCTAACATCTGGATGAACCAGTAGAAAGAGTCCATTCTATAAAATGAGAAAACGTCGTTTGACGTTACATACAGTATATTATTTCAGACATGAAGTCTGGAAGAAAGTCTGAAGAAAAATAAAGCCACAGATTTTCCCATTCCTTAACAACCTTATGGCTGGTAAAAGGGTGGAATGCCCTGACTAGGACCGGGTGTATTCTTCTCCCCCTTTCACGGTTTCCCTTGATACATCTCAACAACACTCCAGCCATTCACAGCTGGCGTTCTGACCCAGACAGCAATAGGGGCTGTCGACTGCCTCGCTCAAGGACACTTGGGACAGGGCAAGCGTCTTATTGACAGATGCCGTCGGTGTGTCCGCGGAGGGTTCCTACGGTGCGCCCTAGCGGCGCGCCTGGTAGCGGGGGTGCCGGGGGAAGGAGGTGGGGCTGGAGGAGGAGGAGGGGGAACAGGGGGACATGATAGAGGCCAGGGAGGCTGTGGCGGCCGCGTCCTCCGCCTCCTCCGGCTCCTGCCTGGCCCCGTGGAGCTCCTGGCTGACGCTGGACTGCAGGGCAGCCGGGGTCAGCCACTCCTTGGGAAGGCAGCTCTGGAGAAAGGGTACGCAGGAGCTGAAGTAAGCCAGGCGGTTGACCCAGCGGGGGATCTCCCGGCCACACAGGATCTGGAGGGGGCAGACAGGACGTGGGCTGGATGTGTCTGTGTGCAGCACTGAGCTAATGGTAGTACCGTTAGGACACTGTTGTAGGCATATCCATTACACCCAATGATGATTTCACTAGTCAACAGATCTGTAGATTATTTTTTTTCTTTTAATTAACCTATGCAATTATGTTTGGTGGTAAAGCAATAACTGGTACAAAATGTTCAAATTATAAATACAAAATACATACAAAAATTATATTTGTCAAATTCATCAGAGTGACAGTTAGCAACCTAAATATCTACATTCATTCATACTACAGGTCTAGTACCAGGACGACGTGTTGGTGTGTCTGTCTTAGTTTGTCTGGTGTCAGATGGCTGACAGAATGATCGCTACACCCAGTATTCACACGTGCACACACGCACACACACACACACACACTGTCCTTCCCCAGACACAAACAGCAGCATAGCTCTAAGGTTGTCTGAACAGCTCACCTTTGTCAACCAGCCGATGCTATTACACCACTAAGTGAATTCCCCCATAAGGCCATAATTATGGTCCATTAAGCTAAAATGGTCTGGTCCAGACACATGGTCACACAGACAGCTACAGTGTGCGGGTACAACTACAAACAACAGTTAAAAAACAAGCCACATTTCACTATATGCTCCAGGAGCCATTTCAAGCATGGCAAAATGCATTAGTGAGCATTGAAGATTTAACAAGAAATGTAACTTCAATGGTTTGTTAGCAGCTACTACTGTATCTAGATCAGGGGTGGGGAATCCTGGTCCTGGAGAGCCACTGTCCTGCATATTTTTGATGTCTCCCTGCTCCAACACACCTGATTCATATGAGTGGGCCGTTAGAAGCCTGATAATGACCAATTCATTTAATTTGTATCAGTGAGACATGGCCCTCCAGGACAAGGATCCCCCACCCCTGATCTAGATTCAACAGTTTATCAAAAGTTTAATAGGATTTTAAAGTAATATAAGTCTTACCAAGTTCACATCCATTAAGATAACAAGCGGTGGACAGTAGCCTAGTTATCCCAGGTCTGCACATACGGTCCTATAGCCTCTTCCATTCATTAGCGATACAGTACATAAGCATCTCTGTGCTGAATATCTTATACATATAATACCCCTGTAAGCTTAACAACACTTTCAGGAAGTAGCACTGTTGATTTTCACTGGCTGTTGGCATTGTCACGAACAAGTCATCTGCATGCGTAACTCTGGTGTGTCACTAGTGCAGTGCTTATTCACTCATTTAAGTTTTTCCATTTATTTCAAGCAGTTCAAGCCTAGATTTACAAGACAAGCACACCACCATACTAGCTTTCCCAACAAATTCCTCTGTATAATTTTAACGTCCGACTTGTTTATTGAGTTACGTAGTTGGTTGTCCTGCATGTCAATCATAATGGCTCATCTGTCAAGTCGCAGTTAGCCAGCATTGTGTCCCAGACTTTACACATGTAAAGACTGGCTCTGCGAGACTAAAGGCCCATTTATGCTTCTGCGTCAAAGCTACAGTGTCATCTACGGATATGACCTAACCGACGCGTCGTGGGCTGTGAAAAGCATTAAAAACAAATCTATTTTGTGTCAGCATGGTTGTTTCCTATGATGTTGGTGTAACTAAGAGATTCGCTGGAAATATATCTTTTTATATGCTTATTACACTCAATATGTGTTCTAATTCAGGTGCATAACCAACACATGGCACTTCCACATTTTGCCGCTATGCATGTGCAGTCAACGCGCGCAGGTCCGTGCATCCGAAGCAGAAGTACAATATGTTGAAGATACACCGTAGGCTAGACGTAAGCTAGACTCAGAAGCATAAATGGGCCTTAACTGTCCTATATACTGGAGCTTTGTTGGGGGTACTGCTTATTATTTTGACTGTTCATTATTTGCATTACGAAGACACTTCCGTGCTATTGTCAACACTTTCATCATCATGGAACAACCCTGTAGCAGTAGTGTGTGTGAGTGTGTGTGTGTGTGTGTGTGTGTGAGTGCGCGTTTATTTTTTAAACTGAATATAAATAATGAAGCATCCTGTGTAATGCAGTGCACACTTTCTTGTCTATTCTTTTGGTGTTTCTGATTATGAGATGAACCTTCTGCATAGAGGCGGTCAACAACAGAATGTTTGTAGGCTGATTTGACTTTCAAATACACTATCGCCACACCACACATTACACACATAATTACATTATTCATTTTGTAGGAAAAAAAACCTCCGTCCGTGTAGGTTATCTTTGGTACAACTTACCACGGCATTCCACCAGCATGCAGGCAGCTTCATGGATCATGCGTTTGTTCCTATGCTTCCTGCCTCTCTCACTGTGATGTCACATTATTAAACATCAGGAATAAACCCCATGGAGGTGTAGCGCATGTGTGTGTGTATGCTTTGGCTCATGCTATGTGCGTGTGTGTTTGTGTGTGGTGGCTCGGCATGTCTGGGCTTGGCGTCTGTGCCAAATGCTATCTGGAAGGCTCTATGCTGCATTACTAACAAGGAAGATCCCAGTTATAACACACACACCACACACTCTTGCATGGCATTCATCTCCTAAAGATGCATTAGGTGAAAAACGAGTGTGTGTGTGTGTGTGTGTGTGTGTGTGCGTGCGTGTGTGCCTGGCCTACCTCTGAAAAGGCAGAGGAGAAGTGGTTGCAGTTCTTGTGCATGAGGTGGTAGGCATTTCCTTTATACTCCTTCCCCATCTCCTCCACGATGCGTTCCACATCCTCCTCTGTGAAGTCCGTACTGCCCAAGACTATGGCTTCTCTATGGGGTTAGAGAGGAGAGGCAAAGTGTTATAGCATCATGGATATATACTCAGCTAGCCCTGACAAGGTTTGTTGTTTCGCTATGCTAACAGAGCTAATGTCACAAATCAATGGCCGTTTCTTAGAGAACAGTCAGATGTTTTGAACGCTCTGTATCAAAGTAAGAATGTGTCAAAACAAAAAAGATCCTTCATTTGTTGAGAAGAGATGGAACAACAATAAGGCCGCTCTGTGACCATCCGTGCTTGAGAGAACAGTAGTGTGTGTTAGGGCTGGGCGATATGGACCAAAAAATCTTATCCCGATATATTTAGGTTGAATACCGATACACGATATATATTAATATATCGTTAAATGTTCAGAAGGAGAAACAACCGGAAACTCAACGGAAATCTGACTTTGACTTCATTGTTGAATATTGCAGCTATAATGACAGTCAATTTAATTAATTAATTAATTAATTTGTTTTTGATTACAGGGTACCTTGTAATAGTAGCTGGCACCTGCATCTGTTTGAGCATGTGACTCAGTATCTGCTCTCTCATTGGCTACTCTGAAAAAAGGTGCAAACTATATCGATATAAACGATATTGTCAAATTGTATACCTCTTTTGAAAACATACCGATATAAATGATATATCGATATATCACCCAGCCCTAGTGTGCGTGCCCTTGCCCCAGGGCACATCAAATAGAGCTTGTATAATATCTCTCTCGGCGTAAACACACAGGAAGTGAATAGAGCAGCAGTATGTGATGGGGCACACTCTTCCCATTAATATGTATAGCCCTTATGCCCGTTTCCTGCCCTCGTGCACAGATGAGCCTTGGGTGCTCAACACCTTGTCACCTGGCTCATGGTCCGCTTATCCCTCTTCAGACCACTGTAGGTAGGTACTCACTACTGATGGCCAGGAGACCCCCACAAGCCTTGGTGATCAGGGGATGTTCTGGATGTAATGTCAATGTGGCTTAGGTATATATGCATGCCTGTTTTTCCCCCCAACTGTCATGTTGACTAGGAGAACATTGTTCATTTACATCCTAATATAGCCCAGACATCGATATGTGCCAGATGAAAAGCGTTATTGGCTTCATCTGTGAGAGGTCGTAATGTTTTGGTGATCACAGACATTCTGAAGCTAGTTCCAGCTAGTAGGCCGGGATGGTCTAGTGGTCTGTGTGTTGGACTCCCAGCTGGAAGGTTGTGGGTTCAAACCCTGGTGTTGACCTACCTGTAAGCATCCTTGAGCAAGATACCTAACTGCTCTCTGTGGTTGGTCGTGCATGGCAGCAATCGCCATAGGAGTGAGTGTGAGGCAATACTGTACAGTGTTTTGAGTGGCCAGAAGGTTATATAAGTGCAGTCCATTTACAATTCTGCAGTTAATCCTACATTATGATGTACGGTTTTTGAGGCTACATACTCCAGTTTGACACAACAGCATAGTTACTTGAATTTAAAGGTTTCCCCAAGTTCCGTGGCATCTCCTGGTGTGATTTCAAAGATCCCTGAGAATGGGTATGGATGTCCTCCATAGGCAAATTCTGTGTACACACACAAATAGAAATTAATAAATAAATTAATGAATACACTGTTACAGCTGCTACTGCATACAATGTATATGTTCATCTTAAATGAAAGAGGTCTAACACACATATCTCCTTGAAGCATACCTCTGCCATAGATCTCAATCCCTGAGTGAAAGACTCCAATGCCCAGAGAAGTGGTGAACTCATTGATCCAGTACTAGAGAGAGAGAGAGAGAGAGAGAGAGAGAGGAGAGAGACAGGCTGCATTCACAAAAGATAAACCTGTTATGCTTGACTGATCACAGACTGTTAGTAGTATAAAAAAAGCCACTTTCTATTATGTGCAGTCCTTGCTTTCTCTTGGTGAGTTTTACAGTATAGCGATCCTATTTATCCTTTAGTAACAAAATATGCACCCACCGGCCTGTTGTAACCACAGTCATTATTTATTAGGATTCAATCACTTGCTAGACAATGGAAAGCGTGACCTCGCCAACTGTGGTTCATAACACAGACATGTTAAAAAAACAAAACATGCCCGAAATATAGTGTTGTACCGGTCCTGTAGCAATGATGTACATTTTCTGCATGCGGTTGCTGCTGCACTGCCAAATGTATTCCCCCTACTCTCTGCCTACTGCATGCACTAGTTGGTCATGTGCTCTATACTAACCATTATATTTAGTGGGCAAGCATATACTGAGTAAGCCTCTTGCGCAGCATGCATACACATACACACAGTCACTCAAATACATGGTATGCACGTGCAAATACACAAAAGAACAAACTAATGGTAGCACCAGTGTTCCCAGAGAGTGTTAGCATACTGACCCAGTGGCTGACAAATGACTGGAGAGGCAGGGGTGCAAGGCAGAATTAGCAGGCATGAATAATGGGCAATCCTACCATTAGCCTCACAATGAAGTTGGGATTGGGAGGCATATTACAATACATAACATATACTTTTACCCGCCTCATGATTCTCCATAAAGTTCCTAACAGAGATCCTGGGATGAAAGCAACATGTAATATATTTACGACAGAGAACTACTGTTCCAGACGGTTCCACGGGGAAGATAAATAAACTGTGGTGAGAAAGAATGGCTAACATTTTGATGCCTTAGTACATTAGCATTACTAAGATGACATATTGGAACAACAGAACAACCCACAGTGAGACAATTAGCATTTCTTCCATTGTGGAAAACAAAGCCACTTGAATGGAATATTCACACAGAAAGTGGGTGGAATTTAACTGCACTGTGTGTTCACAGCAGTGGCACAGAAGGAAACCTTCTAGAACCGTAATGCCCCCCCGCTCCTCTACTGAGAAGAAATAAGAGTCTTATCTTCTTTGGCTGTAATTACTTCAAAGCTTGTTAAATGCAACCTCCTGCATTGGTTAAAGCAAGAGGAACCAAGGCTGTGTGTGGGCGGGTGTGTGACAATTTAGTGAAATATCTTCTATTCTCGAATCTCAGCACCAGTAGAAGTCAACAGGCTATTCAGGAAGAGAATAAAATTGACATCCCTTGACCCTTTAATGGCTCAAGGAAGAACAGAGTCCGTGGGAAAAAATGGGCTAAGACAACTGCTGGAAAATGTACCTATTGGTATGTTGGCTATGTATATACTATCAGGTACTGTGGCATATAACCAACTGTCATTCCATTCTAAAACATAGCTGATTAGAACACTAATGACAAGCTGTAAACTGTGGGACTCTAACTGATAAAGACAACATGGAACGTACAGAAGGCTAATAAAAATGTCAGGTTAGTACAATATTGAAAGCTCCAAATGTGTACACTTGAGCATGACATATGTCACAACAACATGAGTCTTAGTTTTAAAAGTAGAGTCAGGGATTCTGTAATGTGGCGCATGGGGATAGGAAACGACACATGCGGATACAGCGGTTCCGGATTAAGGATTTATTCCAAAACTTGATCCCAACAGGCAGGAATTTACAAACCACGTCCAACCTAGAGTAATACAAGGGCTAATATACATGAAGAGGGGTGCGTTCAGTGGACTGAACGTTCTGAACGTTCAATTCACTTTTTCACTGAACTGTTTCCTCGAAAACTGATAACCTGATGATAAGCTTTTTATAGCTGCAACCAAATGTGAGACAATTATGTTAATTTCTCTGATATTTTGATATTTGAACTCGATCAAAACAAAAAAACTCTCCCTTCAACGCCATATGGTGATCTTTAGAACCTCCACGCCACACAATGTACACAAATTGCCAAAGATATGATATTGTTTTGAGTTTGGTCGGCAGTGCACCGCTGTTTGTGTTCACATTTACAAAGCCAGGGCTGTGTAGAAACACCACATTATTTTTCAGCATGCACACAGCACAGCTAGTGGCGGACAGCAAACAGACAGTGAGTAGTAGATATTCGCTGAATTTGACAAAAAGCGTGTTCATCTTAAACTCGCTGACTCCAGTCCATATTTAATTAAGAAATATTTAGTTTGCACTCAACATACTTGCATTTGTAATTATGCAATGTTTATTTCATTATTTAAAACATTGCAGAACATTTATTAAAAATGTTGTATTTTTTAAATATTTTTGGAGATAGAAAATGGTATTTAGTTTTTAACCTTGCTAAACCTTTCTCAGTACTCTGCTGCCATTTCTACTCTCAGGACAAACGGCAATGTTTTGCTGTTAGGCTACAAAGACAATGAATGACCTGGGATATATTTCACCCTCTTAAGAAGCTGGCAAAATGACACTGTTAATCACATTACTCTTTTACAAACACACAGCATATCTACTAGCACACACAGGCTATAAAAGCACTCAAGAGATGTCCAGGAAATCCATTTAGCTAAAACACAGTCTGAGAAGACACCGCGTGAATGAGAAGAGTGAAAACAACAAGGTGTGTACTGTATTACACAGGATACTTCATTATTTCTATTAAATTATAAAAAATAAACACAAACACGCGCACACTCAATCCAAAGAATGGGGTCACTTTCAGGTAATGTTATTGGAATATTTTATAGGCTTTGCAACCATCACCATCACTGCAATAATTAATTTGCTATTTTTCAAATATGGAATTACTATATTTCTGATCAATTTTGTTATTATAAAGTGGACCTATATGACGTTTCCTGCAACTAGATGTCACACACCAGCATCTCCAAACAAAAGCCACACTTACCTGCAGCAAGACCAGACATGAAAACAAAGAGATGAGGATCTTGGATTAAGCTTCAACACACACACACACACACACACACACACACACACACACACACTCACAGAGTGTGATGTCATTCTCTGCTCAGGATACAATTCCTCCACTATATTTTTTACATAGAACATTGTTTTTTTCTGTTATATTACTGTAATCTTTAAAATATTTTAGCACATTTAAAGTGTAAATGCACCATAAAATGTTTGTTTTTTTTGCTATAAATTAAGTAATTGGATTGATCTTTGATGAGACACATCAATGCTGGTATTAATATTGACAAAAATCCTGTTATTATAAAAGTCTGCATTTTATGGGCTAAAAACAGAACCACATGTCATATCTGTTAACAATCACCCAGGACCTGGATGGTTTTCAATTCTACACTGACGCTCATACGTCATCAAATTCAGATGTTAACAGTAATGTGAATGGGGGTCCTGATGAAGATAGTAGATATGCAAGTTTCTCTCAATGTACTGTATCTCTACAGGCCGAGGGTGACCACAGAATATGTAAAAGCTTTCTCTCTCAGTCCATTTCTTTGGTTCATCTGTGCATGTAAAATGGACTAGTCTCTCTCTTCCTCCGTTAATGGAGTGGACTGAATGAACTCTCTGCGTGACAGATGCAGACTACATCACTGAAAACAAACCACCGTTTGTTCTTGTGAATGTGTGCGCACATCCTCATACATATGCACCAGCATTCACACATGCAGGGTTTCTCACAGATTCACACATCTACAACAACCTCTCCCCTGAATTAAGATAAAAAAGGAATGTCTCTCACATAAATAAAGCACAGATGTGTGGGTATCCAATGCCACCACATACATCACATTTTCTTTTACACAGATCCATTCCTATGATTGACAGCGAGCAGATAAAATGTCCCTGTTTCTAGACCAATGAGGGTGGCTTTGCACCTGGGGGGTGAGGGTGCTGGAGCAGAAGATGAAAGGCACAGAACAGAAGGCAATGGGAGAGGGAGACATGTTGCCGGGAGGTGGTGTTGGCAGAGCTGAGAATGGGATTTCACACATCTCCACTAGCAGTAGGGCGAAGGCAATCGACCGTTTTCACAGAGGTGTCATTGGATTGAGAGGGTAAACACTGGTGTGGCTCATGAAATCCATTATGATGACCCCCCTTCACCCAACCACCAAAAAACAGAAAAGACACCCTGAAGGAAAGAGTCAAACTCAATCGTTGCATAAGGAATCATAAATCTAATGGAAGTATGTCCTCAAAATCACGTGGAACCAGACAGTGGCGGTCCCTCTATGGTTAACAGTAGAGTGGTTGCATTATTCACAGTTGTTCCAACACTTTTCTTTGGGAATGTAGTTAGTCACTAAGAATATTGTGCAAACCCATCTCTCATCCCTTTGAACAAAAATGTGTGGTTTGGTTTATAAAGCAAACAATACGAATTAATGATTCATCCATGGATCAATGCATCCCCCAACCTCAAACCTGCATACTGACCACAACGACTACATTTCAAAACCATCTCCTATAAACAAAAGCTAATAAGGTGGACTGGCGGCTGGGTGTTTGGAACGTATCTTTTCATAAACGCTAACATAGTTTACTTATAAAACCTCACACATTATTTACCGCTAACGGTGGTCTTATTACTAAGCAATGACTAATACAGTAGCCTACGATACATTGGCCGGTACCGTACATTACCGTACAGTAGATTGGATTAATCAGTTACCGGTAGTTACCGGTACCGTATGTTACTGCAACCCATGCACAATAGTCCATAACATGGATGGCTCAAGTTATCTTGTGAATGCTTGTGGGAGTGTGTGGTTGATAGAGTACGGTATCGTGCCGTGAAAGAAAAAAAACTTCAAAATGCGAGAAGTGATTTACTTGAAGGGTATAGGTACGTTAGAAGCACGCATAACATTACCATAACGGTAAGGGTCTTACCACTTGACTTACCATATCATAAACATTTAGTATGATCGGCTCGCTTGCCATCACTGGCATCAGGATTTTGTCTCTCTACGGTATCTCCCTTCTCGTCTTCACGGACCCCTCCTCTTCCCTTGAGGTGCAAGGTTTCCAAAAATAAATGTTGCTCCTCGTTTATTTGTAAATGTCTAATGGGCGAACGATCAACATGTCGATTCGGTTTCACATCAAGGTGGAAAAATGCTTTCGTCCCATGGAGGATAGTGCAACACCATCAGAAGGCTTTGTCCAAATTGCCCCCATAGATCAGTGAACAGCTGTGCTGGACAATACAGAAGAATCGTTTGCCTACGACCTGACTTGCTAGCCCAGCTTTTAGTAGCGACGCCCGAAGTGAAACGATCACTTCGGGTAAGCAATTAGTCTCTTCGTCGAAACACTGGCACGAAAATATCGAAAATTAATATTCTTTAACATCTGATCTGGAACGTCATTGTATCACTGTTATTGGAGAATTCAACTATAACATTTAAATTAACCTTTAATCAGATACTAGCTTATTACTGAGAGGATGCGACTGTTGAGGGGAAAATGTCTTGAGTGGGCGATGAGCAGGCGATAAGCAGACGACTCTACGATAGATTAGTCAGCCTGAGTGGTGCTCTGTATAGAGGTTTGTGGGTATTGTAGTTTACCGGCAAATTATTTAAAATAATGATTCAGTTAATATGTGTTGCCCTTTCTTTTATTTTCTTAATTTTACTAAATAAATATATAATCTCATCTCAACATCTAAACAGTAAGATAATACACATTACCATATTATTGGTGAAACACAAGCCATGCCATCCCTGTAGTATAAAAGGTTTTTAGAGATTTTTTTACACAGCTAGTGCACAATTCCTTTGCGTCACATTTTTACAGCACATTATAATCTTATTCACTTTAAATCTGTGTTGTAAATGGGTGGAAGCACCCCTAATAGTAATTTTCTCCCAGTAGCTCCATTAATGACTCCTGGTTGGAAAACTCATGGAGTGAGGAGTTCATGTCGTCCAGGAGATCCTTCCCGGTCAGGAACGCTCTGACATCATGAACAGTCATCCCGATCCTGTGGTCTGTTATCCGGTCCTGGGCAAAGTTGTACGTGCGAATCTTCTCAGATCTCGCTTTGGTACCAATCTGGAGGCAGAGAAAGTTGGTTAAATGCAGAGCTGCATAGCTAGTCTACCTATTGTTTTCAAGACGTTTGCTAGATCTCTGTATATGTCCTACATGACCTTGACCCCAAAACACATCCTACTGCACACGTGCGCATTACTAGACTTTGTACATTTAGTGCATACTAGTCACTGATTGCTCACCGTCATTCAAATGTATATTAAACAATTCAGACCTGCTTACCTTTATAACTGCTTACTCATAACACAGCACAGTTCAATATCGTATATCCCACAGGGGACTTACACAAATTGACGTGTTTCAGATCTATACAGTGATACATTATTATTATTATACAGATGACTACTTAAATATTTGTGTTTTGAGTTTGTCACACCACAGAAAAAGGTAATATTAACCACCAAGCCAAATTTGCATTAATAAAAAAGTCGGCAAGTATATAAAATTACATTTCAAAAGTGAAAATATAACCAGCATTATCTGTTCTCAAGCGTTGGAAGTGTGTCAGCAGAAGGCGCTGTAACCACACCCATGGCATGTTCTACGGTAAATTCCATCTTGTGGTATCCTCAGCCGAACATTGATTGGAAAATGAATACATGCATTGTATGAGTTGTGTTTTCACTTTAAATAGATGCATACTGGTAAAAAGTATTAGATTGGATATAAGGCTGTGTGTGCTCTCGTGGGCAGAAAAGTGTTTTTAACAGCTAGACCACTTTTTATCAGATCACACCTACAGATGCCGTGAGCTGCTCTTCTTGTCAAGTTAATCTATCCTACAACTTGTTGGATTGGGTTTTTTCGTTTGGATATGTGGTTTTTTATTTTCTTTTGGAAATAGGATTGGACTACATAAATACAGTTGGATTATTTGGATGCTGATTTGAACACGAGAATGACGACTGGATTTGGCAGCCGGGTGTTAGCAGGTAGGCTAGGCTACTAAACCAGTAGCTTTCAAATAATGCACATTGACTCTGATCCACATTGTGTGCTTATTTCTGCAATGAAGGCACAGCTATCAGACTGTGGGCTGTTAAAGGACAGTAAGTGATTTAGCTATGGAATTGTAGCCTGCTGAAGGACAGTAAATGTAGTAGGCTAATTACTTTAATTGAAGCAGGATAAATACTAAACTGATTCGAACGCTCTCTACGCTTTAATATCCTCTTGGTGTTATGGGGAGGGGTATGCAATTCTGGGGACCATCTACGTATATTGTCCCCCATTTCTGGCCCCCCCAAAAATATCCTGAACAGAAACAATGAAATACAGTTTAACAGTCTAGCTCTCCAATATAATACTACATAGTTAACAGTGTTCTCACATTTCCAAGTAAATCTCTGTATTTGCTTTACACAATCTATAACATAATCCACTGTAGGTCAGGCTCCATGGGGTCTGAATTAGGGGACAATTGTTCTGGTGAGGCGGTTCACCTGGATCTTGCGTGCGTTGTAACGTTTGCTGGTCTCCTCTTCCAGTCTCATGCTGTACAGCTTTGCCCTCAGGACCTTCATGGCTTTCTCCTTGTTTTTCAGCTGAGAACGCTCTTGCTGGCACTCAGACACAACACCTATCGCACACACACACACACACACACGTCAGACCAATATTGTGCTTACATTTCCACATGTGGGGGTACAAGGGGGTCAGTATTGCTACAGTATACTGTATATACAGCAGCAGTGCTCGTGAACCCTGGTCCATGGTGTAGATGTCTCTGCTCCAACACACCTGATTCACATGAATGGATCCTCATAGGCCTCTTCATGCAGGGCAGTAGATCAGGGTTGACAACCGCTGCTATATCATGCATTGATACATGACGCTGCATATTCTATGGTCTGTAGCGTCAAGTAAAGGCCTAAGCAGTGTACCGTCCTGGTAGGGTGACATATAGAGCGAATGGGGCTTTGTGGTGTCTACCTGTAGGCAGGTGGACTATTCTCACTGCGCTGTCGGTAGTGTTGACATGCTGCCCCCCAGCCCCGCTTGCCCTCGTCGTCTCTATTCTCAAGTCCTTTGGGTTAATGGTGAAGGAAATCTAAAATGGGGGAAACACAGGTGCGCGCACACACGCACACACACACACACACACCCGTCGGCGTGAATGATGACAAGCACAGGAGAAGTCGCGGTGGAAATGGATTCAGCTTAACGTCATCCACTGTGTCCTACGTCGGCAGGCTGGGGCAGTACAGCCACAGTCATGGTGCTGGTGTGCATGCGGCCTTGCTTCTCCGTCTTGGGAACCCTCTGAACGCGATGGACTCCAGCCTCAAACTTCATCCTCCTGTAGCAGTGAGGGCCGCCGACGCTGGCCGACGCGTGCCTCAGTCCACCTGGGCGGGTCACGTCACCACGGTGTCAATCCAAACTGGTTAGCATGCCGTGGCAATATTGCATGCTGTTTTTGGTTGTAAAATGGCATCTGCTTGCCACTGGAGATAAACCCAATGTGCTAATAAGATAGCACACAACAGTTACAATATTTGATGTCTTTACTGAACACACCCATTAGACTTACGCAGTGCCAGTGAAAAGCAAGTAAACCACTGGATTAAATAAGTGGTTGAACCTCGATTGGTGGCAATAAGATCAAAACAAGGGCTTCCAGGAGCTGCATATCAGACCTGTTCAGAATTTGGGCCCATTCGTCCTTACAGAACTGCTTACAGCTCAACATATTCAAGTGATGTCTGGTGTGAACAGCCCCTACGGTTATCCCAAACCACAGCATTCGTTTCCGTTAAAGGTTTCCAAAGTGTGAATATTCTTTTGTGAAGCCATTCTGTAGTAGATTCATTTCAATGTTTACAGTCATTGTTCTGTTGCATCACCCAAATTCTGCTGAGATTCAGCCATCCTGGCATTATCCTGTAAGACACCTTTGTAAACCTGGTGATTCAATTCCCTCTCGATGGCAAGATGTCTAATGCCCGAGGCAGCAAAGCAGCCCCAAATGATATTATAGTCAGTGGCATAATATAGTGGTATAATATATTACTGATATAATAGTTATATTATCGTAATTAGTTAAACAAGTATATCATATAATTGCAAAACACAAAATATATAGTATCTTCATAAACATTTAGATAAGGAATTTCAAAGGATTGAGTGAGTGTATGTGTGTGTGTAATTACTTACCTATCTCACTGGGCATATACACAAGCACATCAAAGGTCCAGCCCAGATGTTGAGCGAAGCATTGGTACATGTCAAACACCTTAACAAGAGAGATGGGTTGAAGATTTCATGAAATATTACATTATCGACAACAAATATTATACAAATATTATTATTACAGGTATCACAATTATTCATATTTTATGTGGTGTGTGACTAAATCAATACTAATGTTGTGCATAATTGTACTATATAGGCTACGGGTACCATGTACATTATTTCTTACTTGAATAGAACTATATGTACCACCGCTGCTTATATCAAACAGGTTTATCATACTGTGCATCACATGACCGTATCTACGACAGATACAGTCATACGGTGTATGGTTATTGGCCTGTTCAGCGCCCCAGGCTAGGTAGCTACACAGTTCATAATATAAAATTAGGGACTGGCTTGTTTTAAATCTCTCATTCTATGCTGTTACACCTTATGTCTTTTCTTATGGTTTCTGTTGAAAACGAGATGATCAAACCTCAGCGGTGAACAACATGGCCTCCTGACCTCCAATGCCAGCTGTGACCTCTAGAACAAGGTCACTCAGCTGCCCCTCTTCCTCTGTGCTTAACAAATCCAGGATCTAATGTGTGTAATGAAATGATTCACAGGCATGTGGAAGGAATAAGGAAATATATGCCAGAAATGTAACTGTCTGCAAAATAGCACTGGTCAATGAAGGAACATGCTTCACCTTTTGTCTGAGAGTCTGAATGTCTTTGACACATGTTTCTCTCTCTAGTAAAGCCAGCTCTCTCAGGTCAGGATCCTCATCTGTAACAAAAAACAGCTCTGAAAATACACGATGTGGGACAATGGGAAAGGCAATTTCCCCACTGGGTTTAAAACTGTTTTATTAGTATTAATGTCAGCAAATTAGTATAATTACTGTATAATGTTTAGTATTTTGGGGTCTAGTTTTGTTTATGAAATCTTAACACTGGATAGGCTATTAAAAATACAATCTTGCAGTTTACCCTCAAATAGTCAAACCTTTTAGCAGTGACTCTGTTTCAGCCATCTCATTTTGTTTGGTCTCCAACTCTCTAATGTACTGAATGAGCGGGGCTAAAACGGACACTTGAGTCCTCTTCGTTCTCAGCTTCTCTTCGTCATCCAGCAGCTGCCCCTCTGTCACACTGCTGCTGACTATTTTCAAACATTCACTGTACTCTCGCTCCATCTTCTTCAAATAATCTTGCAGAGACCTTCTGGAAAAAAATTCATCAACTGATAGCAGTTTATCCACCAGCAATGGAATACTGGTATGCAGTGTTCTGGTGAAACGTCGGCTGTGATTGTGGTAGCGTTGATTGCGAAATAATATCCCAGCTCGGTTCCCTGTCTGACAGATGATTTGGTGCGATCGTTTTAAATAGTTATTAAGTAGGTTTAATAGCCTCCAAATGGGCTTAGAATTTATAGTGCTCCTGTAAGCCATGGTATAAGCAGCAATGTTTACACGATTCATTGCGCGAATAAACCGCTTCATAAAGGTTGCATCCTTCAAAATAGTATTTTATAAATCATATAGGTTACCGTCTGACTGAAGTGTACGTCACATAACGAAGCTCACCCTCGTAATAAAACAGAATAGAAGTTTGGGTGTCCGTGACTATAGCATAAATTCATAATTTTAAAGTAATTTCATTCATATAAGGAGAAATGCTTACTGGATTATATTCACTCAAAAGCATTAGGCAAAATCAAGGGCGCAGACATATTGAAAATGCGCAATCAACTTATTTTTCCTCTTTTGATTTCAGGCAGTATAGGCGCATTCTCAGCGCATTGCTGCCCCTTATTGTGCATTAATGGAACTACTTTATAATTACTCTCAACTAAATGTATATGGTTGTTATTTCGTATGGGGATTTAACCAATAACTACGTGTTTTAGAAATGACTGTTTTTCATATCAACTAACATTTTACAAAAATGTGTATATCTGCATGCATTTATATTGCATTCTGACACCAGTGCACCCATTAAAATTGCCTATGTGTCCTTCACAAGTCAATCACTAACCTAATGTTTTCAGGTGAGTTGCCATACTGTCAGCTATGTGGACAACCTTTATTAATGTCTATAGGGTCTAATAGAGATCTGCACCAATGAACAGGTAGCCTGCAAAACATGTGAATCTGCTGTGCTGAGTCCTCTATTTATCTTACTCTATGCTACATTATCGACCCATATACGGAAGCAATACTGGACAAATAATTTGCTCTATTGTGCCATATGGCACTTACATCTGATGAATAGTCGTGTATATCCACGGAAACCTGCTTAACCAGCGTGGTCACAGAAATTGGGCAAGATGTGACTAGTATCAATAGCTGTTGGTGTGAATAGTAACAAGAGACAAGCAGTATAGAGAAGTGTGATTCTTATAGCCTGATATTGGCCTACTGTATTATCCTGTCAGACACTCCGAGTCATCCCAGTAGACCAGTGACCACACCATCCAACAACTAATGTTATGTGCAATAGGCTATTATATTAGACTATTTTGTTTAATTGTTGTATTCCAAAGCAAAATCCAAGCCAATATGGTCGCCCTGAAGCAACTTTGATTTGTTGAATGGTGATTATTGACACATTCGATATATTACTTCATTTTGGCGCGACCTTCTGGTCTGAAGTGTGTATTGCAGAGTAGATATATACCTAATACATTCTAATCTAGACAGTACATCAGTGTACATACAAAAACGTAAACCTATAGTATTGTATTAGAATTTTGTTTAACCTCCATTTCTCTCTAAGAAGTCAATGCACGCAACCCCCCATGACAGCCACGCCACAGAGGGACACTTTCCACAGGGTGTGGCCGCCATAGAACTATATGGTGACCGCAGTGACCCAACTGTCACCAGTTCATTGCTTGTTAGAACATCTGTCAGCCAGGGATCCCACTGAATCCGTGAGACCTCATAGGTCAGACAGAGGGGCATATTTTACAATTCAATACAGCAATAGCACCTATAAACTATGATCACCTTTTGTAAGATACCAAATTACATGTTTTAATCTTGGGCTTAATACACCAATGAGTAAAGGTTTCATTCTTTATGCATGAATGAATGCTAAGCATATGAATTATTTCGCGGTATAATGTAAAAATCTATTTAAAATCGGGTGGGAAAAACCAGCGGGTTCGTGGCATTGCGCCCAGACGTCAAGTTATTGACGTCAGTTTCGATTGGCCACAGATTTAAAGGTAGCAGCCCCGTTACAACCGTGCTTCAATCTCATTGGTTTGTGCAATTTGTGCACGAATTTTAAACGTTGAGGAACTGGCGCATTTTCACTGTTCATTCGTCCTGCAAGTAAGGTTGGATCAGGCGTCTGATATCGACTTTTTACGGTCTACAAAACTATCTTATTGAGCAGCAGAAGAAAATCAAAATAGTTTTTAATACGAGTAACAAACTCGAGGTAAGTGTTTATCTCTTGGTGCATATTCAGCATTCAACATAGAAATGTGGAATGCGAGTAGCATACATTTGGAAATGTCAACAACAGCATTAGCTTAGCCTGTATCGCCGTCATTTTAATAATGCTGCTTCAAAATAACAGCATTTATCTAATGAATAGTACTGTAAGTAGCCATACTACTTATTAAACAACACCCCAAAGGTATTTGTGATAATGCCATTACTTTGATATGCACTTTTAGCTACACTAAAACCACGTTAGGTAAGCCTGAGTTTTTTTCCGCCAAATAGTCTCTGTGCACTCAGCCACGTAGAACTATGAAATAAAAATTGAATGCACATAATTTGCATTATGGTTAATGCTGCTATATATTTTCGCGTCCGACATTTCTTTGTAATAAACATATCTGCAAAAAGTGCTGTAGCAAATTGCATGTTATTGCTGACTGGATGGTGGTGTTTTGAACTGTACACACTATAATACTCTTTTCTCTTTTAAAATGTAGAATTTCTGGATTTGGATTTTAGAGTTTGTATGCAATAAGTGAGTGACCATGAAATGTCCTAGCTTTGAGCCTATGAGGAGCCACAAAATGGAGAAATGTCCCCCTGCCCCTGTGGCTGGTGCAGCCTTAAAGACCTCCCCAGTGAAACCATGTCCCCCATTCTCCCTAAACAACAACACAAGACCTATCCACAACAAAGAGAATGATCTTCGGGAACACAACAAGACCTTGGATGAGACACAGCTAGGCAATGAAGTGTTGGAGGACAGTGGCTACCTGTCTCTACACAACAGTCAGATCAATGATCCTCATGATGAGGAAGGTCATGGCTTGGAACGTCTTTTGCCTGCCCCTTCACCTGCTACAGAAGAAAAAGCTACCACACCGGCGTCTTTGATCCATCTCATGTCCACTCCAGCAATATGGTCAGCAAAGGTCTCCACTGTGTCATCAACTCCTATTACAGTAAACCACCCCAACCTACCTATAATGAAGTTCCAAAGGGCTGTCTGCGAGGAGCTTGACAAGGGCTTCAAAAAAAACAAGAGGTAACCTCAAATGGACACTAAATTAATGCACCTTGAAGATTGTATTTATTTTAATGGTGAGCGATAATTAGCATTTATGTAAAGCTTTAAGTCCTATGAATAAAGCCACATAATATTAGGTTGAGTTCCTTATTTACTAGTATAGTAGCGCACAATGTACATACCTCCCATTCCAACAATTTTCTCTTGCTGTGTTTCAGGTATGACTGGAGCATTGTGGACAAACTGGCAGAGGATTATCCTTTGGACAAAGTGATTGGAAGACACATGGGACTAGAACATGTAGACATGTTGTCTTCACTGCTGTCCAGAAACATGAGGTGCATCCTGACTCACATTTTGACTTTACTCAACGATATGGATCTGATAAGGTAGGAGACTAGCAACAAATTCCTAATCATGTTGAAGGTAGTACTTGCTATTGTACAACAGCATCAGCTTTTTGACATGTATGTATTTCTTTCTTTCTTCAGTTGTAAAGCAGTGAGCAGAACATGGAGAAGTATCGTCTTTGAGGACAATGCAGCCCTCAGTAGGTGTCGGCAAGCCGAGCAGACGTTTAAGGTATGGACATGTACTACACACCGTTACAATGTGAATAATCATGTTCTACTACACCGTACACTACAATGTTTCTTAATTTCATTATAGGAGTCAAGAAGCTCTTCTGGCAAGGAGAACCAGAGTCTAACCAGAGACACCGCCTTGTCCAGGGTGGTGTTATCCTGCATTCAGACTATGGCCTCTACCTCTCCCAGCCACAGGACCAACAGAAGGGCCTTGTCGTCTAAGGCCCAAACCCCTCACCCAGAGGAGGCCAAACATGCACACTTCCATCAATACCTGAAGGTGAGCTGTTTTTTGTAATTCCCAGTGGTGTAATATTCATGTCAAATGTTTGAAATGCGTTGAGGCCTAGTCTTTAGACTTGATGAGCCTTTGTTAGGAATGTGAGTCCTTAACAGATATACTAGTTGGTTAAACATTGTTCTAAAAAGCATTTTGTGAATATTGTAAGCCGTTTGAAACTGTTAATCACACTCTTCAATAAGCTAATATTATTTTCAAGGTACACTGGTACACGGCTATTGCAAACTAATTGAAAACTAATACACTTTTTGTCAAATTCACCAAATATCTTCTCATTTTGCTATCTTATTGCTCTCTGTGCATGTTGAAAAAATTATCAGGTACTTCTACACAGCCCTGGCTCTGTAAAGTAGGAACACAAATACAGCTCACAATCACAATGCATCTTAGCTTTGCAATATGTTGTGTGGGGCAGAGTGTCTGAGGGAGTTTGATTTGAGCTTAAAGTTATCCAGTTCTAGAGAATGAGTAACCATGCCTTTTTTTTTTTTTGTGCTTCTGGAACATGTGGGTTTTTGCACAGGGGGCATTTGAAATGGGATTAGCTATTAATGTAACCAATCATTTTCACACTGTTTAACCGTAACAATTACATTGTGTGCATTCCTTACTTTTAGATTAGTCCAAATTTAAACATCAAGGAAAATTAGTAATTAGGAATATCCCTAGTCTGAGGTATCAAACTGAAGCTCAGATCATATTTTATAATGCTCTCCACATTTAGTTCCAATACATGTATGTTTCAGTTTTTCATGATCACTCCTACATATTCCTATACATGTTATTCGATGGGCCACACTTACCTAAGCCCCTGTTTTCTTATTAGCAGGGTCATCCATCAGCGTAACCATACCCTACCCATGGTTCAGACATGAATGGAAGAGCACTAATCCTAGTAGGAAACGATGTACCTAAACTGTTGTCTTCTCTCTAGGCTGCCAGCACTCTGAAGCACCATGAGTGCCTGTGTGCCTGCAGACGCTGTGGCTCCCCAGCAAAGTACTCTGTGGAAGCACAGAGGGCCACATGCACACACTCCGCCTGCCTCTTTGACTTCTGCACGTGCTGCAGGGACACCTACCACGGGGCATCTCCCTGTCAGGTGCCGAGGTCCCACTCTTCCAGGACCACCCACGTCATCCCAGGCAGTGCCCGCAGCAAGAGGAACGTCAGGCGTTTATGACGACTGCTTCAAGTGCAACCAATCTGTTTCAAGAACACTTTTCCGTGGTTGCCTGGCTGCCTGAAAACGACATCTAACGCACCCGAACAGCCCCAACTGCAGCTCAATGCACCTTTCTCTTAAGGCGTTGACTATTTTTATTGGAGTTTTATTCAATGAGCTATTTTTACATTCTGTGCTGTGACTGTCTAAACTCTGCCGCAAGAAGGCTCTAACTTTGCACTTGCAGGGGTTTTAACAGTAGCAGAGATTGCAGTTGGCACTGTGTGACAGTTAGCTAGTGGGTATCCTGCATAAACAAAGACGAAGTTTGTTTGGAAATGCCCAGTAGTTCATCTGCTGTTTATTCTGCTGTACAAAGAAACTGGATTAGCCAAAGACTGATTTCGATCAAAACACTGTTGCTTGCATGTAATGGGACAATCAACTCTGGAACGTGGTGGATAGCTGGCTTCAGTAAGATGCAATAACTTCCAGTGCCAAACTGTTCCAAAAAGAAAATGCATCGAGAAATCTTGTTGGATTTTATAGAATTATTTTAATGTATTATATTTTTAAAGAGCATGCCTTTTTATATAAATGTAAAGATTAGTTTTGTCTCAATAAATGTGTTTTTGTTTTGGTTGGGGATGTTGGGAGGAAAAATCTGATTTATTTTATTATGTAAATATACATTTATAACAAAGCCTTGTCTTTTGCCTCATCTCTCACAGTCCTGCCAAATGTTTAAATACGTTATTCTTAAAATAGTCTTGCTTGGATATTTTGTTAGACCAGTCATGGCTGGTTAAACCCACTAGATGGCAGCATTGGCGCTTTAGCATTGACTTTCCTCAGGAAAGAAAATGTGCAGGAGGAGGCTGGGCGTATTACCACATTACGATATGGTTATAGTTTTTCAGTAGCAATGACTGGTCTGTCTCGTCAGTACATGGGGTTTGTATTGTAATAGGCTGGAGCTGATGCATGGTTTATCATATTCCTGTTAATGTGCTTCACGCTAGTACCAGCTGTAAACAGCATGTTTATAAAGCCATATGCAGTGTATTTATACATAACATTATAAATACCCCAAACTTTCCAAAAGGTGATGACAAAATGTTTACCATAAAGTGTGTGGGTATGTGCGTCTCAGCATCCTTGTTGCACACTTAATACAATCGCTATTACCACACACAATGCCTCTGTGACACATGACCTAATACAAAGATGTCATCATCTGCTTGTTGGTGTTCCAGTAGGCTAATCGAGCTACAAAGAATTAGAAAAATGAATGATACACATAGCTGTCATCTAAGCTCAATGCAGACGAGAGAAGCATGTCAATTTGTAAATGTCGGGGGTAACCTTAATGTCAGTTTTGCTGTTCACGACTTCCTAACTCCATTATGAGTCAAACTATGGTGTTCCTTCCTCATGACAAATCTGACTGTGCTATTTTCAGTCAGATGTTACATCCTGCTTTACCTTAGGGTTGAATGGCTTCAATTTGTGATTGAAATAGCTATTAATATTCAAGATAGTAACAATTTAGAATAATCTGTTTTGTTTATTTATCGTTTGCCTGGATTTCTCTATTTTACCTCAATGTCACTGTGGCTAAATGTATATTATTTTATGAACATTACACTACTGCAGCCTGCTTACACATATGTATGGTTTTATGGTGCTTGAGTCTGAATGTGTTTGGATGCCTATATTGCAAAAACAATCTTATCCATCCATCCATCCATCTTCATCCGCTTATCCAGAGTCGGGTCGCGGGGGCAGCAGCTCCAGCTGGGGACCCCAAACCTCCCTTTCCCGAGCCACATTGGAAAGCTCTGACTGGGGGATCCCGAGGCGTTCCCAGGCCAGT
>JAODTR010008629.1:0-30251 GCA_025399935.1 Amblyopsis rosae | reverse complement strand
TCTCTCTCTCTCTCTCTCCCTACGCTTTGCCCTGTGTGCCTACACCAGCCAAGGTGAGCCCCCCCCCCCCTTGTGTCTCCACCTGCCAGCTCCCACAGCAGGCCACCCTCTTCACCTTGTCGTGTGTTACGTAGCATAAAGTCTGCTGCAAACACTTTGGCAGACGAGCGTTAAGTGTCAAGCGTGCATCTCTTTCTTTAGGCAGGGACATCAACCTCGACGTCAACCGTATCCTTGGTTACCGCCACTTCTGCAACAAGCTGTGGAACGCGGTGAAGTTTGCCATGAAGACTTTGGGGGACAACTTTGTGCCGTGGGAGAGAGCCCAGGTGAGACATATTCGTGTCAAGGCTCCCTCCGTTTACATGTAGACCGTGCATTACCTTGACTCTCTCTCCCTCTCCCTCTCTCTCTCTCTCTCTCTCAGCTGAGCGGCGAGGAGAGTGTGTCTGACAGGTGGATCCTGTCCAGGCTGAGCGCGGCCGTGGGTCTCTGCAATTCTGGATTCCAGACGTACGACTTCCCCGGCATCACCACGGCCATCTACAACTTCTGGCTCTACGAGCTCTGCGACGTCTACCTTGTGAGCTGCCTTTATCATTGGCTTACATGTTGTATTGGGTTGTTAGGGCAACAGCTGCCTTTATCATTGGCTTACATGTTGTATTGGGTTGTTAGGGCAACAGGTACCGTTATCATTGGCTTACATGTTGCATTAGGTTGTTAGGGCAACAGCTACCTTTTCTATTGGCTTACATGTTGTATTAGGTTGTTAGGGCAACCTTTTCTATTGGCTTAGATGTTGTATTGGGTTGTTAGGGCAACAGCTACCTTTTATCATTGGTTTACATGTTGTATTGGGTTGTTAGGGCAACAACTACCATTATCATTGGCTTCCATGTTGTTTTTGGTTGTGAGAAACAAGGCAGGAATCTTTTGACTTTGCCAAACTTTCTCAAATGTACTTAATGAATAAATGCATGACTGAAACGCATATTTCTGTTCGCTCAGCGTGTTTATCCAATACTAGCTTCATGGGACCATCTGATGGCATTCTAGCCAACACCAGGCAAACGCACAGGAGATCAGACAAGGGCAAGTGTGTTCTGCGGAGTTGCAGAACCTGCCGCGTCGTCACTTGATATGCGCTCCTTTACCACGCCACGGCACATTGATTTGTTGCTTCCCTTACTAATCTCCTCCTCCTCCTCCCACCTCCCCAGGAGAGTGTGAAGCCCGTGTTGAGCCGGGCGGAGGCAGACGCCTCCAGCCAGCGCCAGGAGCTGCTGTGCAGACAAACGCTGTACACTTGTCTGGAGGTCGGCCTGCGCCTACTGTCTCCCATTATGCCCTTCGTCTCCGAGGAGCTCTTCCAGAGGTTGCCGCGGCGACGGCCACTGGACAGCCCGCCCAGCATCTCCGTCACGTCCTACCCCGAGACGGACGAGGTGAGAGGCGGGGGGTTTAGCGTGTTTTTAAAGTCACACTCCTCAATTAGTCAGTTTGAAACACAGCTGTCCACCCCGATTGTGTTGGGCGGCTGTGGTGGCATTGCCACTGCTGGCCAGTATCCTGCTCTCCGTCCAGTCAGGGGAAGGCCTGAGCGTATTGTAACATGGCCTCTGTTGTCGTGTGTCGCAGTTCTGCTGGCACAGCGAAGATGTGGATCGCAAGATGGAGTTTGTGATGACCGTGGTGAAGACCATCCGATCTCTCAGAGCAGACTACAACCTGACCAAGACACGCGCTGACTGTGGGATATCTCACACACACACACCTCTACACCTACATACAGTATACTATAGAACGCATTGATGTAGAATATCTCAAATGTTCTCTAAAAACACATCAGGTACAAAACACACCAAGTTTCTTTTATACTTTCAGGCACACAATAGGGCAAATCCTTTGGAAAAATGGGATTTGCAGTGCTTCACAAAAAGGAATATAAGAAAACGGAATGAAACAAAGACAATACAGCGATCAAATACATAATCAACACCCTGCATACAAATACAATAGATAATGTTTCCTGGGCATAATAGTGCTCAATAGTCCCAGCATGCAAGTGAACAAATGAGCAAACAGTAAATTACACAATCCACCTGCACAGGATCTAGATTGTTCTTTATATAGCTCTTCTTGTGTGCTGCCAGGCTACCTTCAGTGTATAGACACGGAGACTGCGTCCCTGGTGCAGACATATAGTCTCCAGATCCAGACCTTGTCCTATTCCCAGGTCGTCGTTCCTCTGACAACCGCACACGCCGTCCCGGAAGGCTGTGCTGTAGCCATAGCCTCGGACAGATGCACAGTCAACCTCCTGCTCAAGGTGAAGCCAGTGGTGCTCCAACACAGACGGGCTTATTGTCCGTCTGACGGTTTCAATGCATTCATGTTGAATTTAGATGTCTTTATGTCGTTCATTCATGTGAAAACAGGGAATCAGCGCATAATCATTTTAGATTCAGTAAATTATTGTTTGTGTACCCATTCCCCCACACGCAGTGTACCACCTCACTTCACCTTAATTAGTGATATCAGGTGGTTTGTGTTCAGTGTGAGGGGAAAAATTGCTGTTGCCCCCTCAAGGACCGTTATCTAGAAATTGCATGCAACGTTATGATTACGGGTGATTAAGTCATGGAGTTTGACATTTGACTTGGATTGATAAGCCTGCAATTTAAGTCAGGTAGCCTAATCATACATTTATGGTTAACAGAAATTAAAATCCAAGAGAAAGTTATTTGCTTTAAACAGGGTCATTTTTCATTTTCCATATTTTAAAAGGGTAATCACAATGCACACATTCTTGTTAAATGAAAATCAAGTAATTACATTTGTCTGGAAGCCCATAAATCCTACTTATCTCCAGATATTTCTAGCAGGTCAACATTTGAAAAATAAATATTAGCACATGCTACTTGACCGTCTGCAGAGCTTTGAGGTTTGTTTTTCCTTTCTCAAATTTTTTTATTGACTTGAAACAAAGATTTAATGAAGTTATGGCTGTCTGCCACTTATCCTTCCCCATCAGCCATTTTCTCATCTCAGCAATTATTTCTCCAGGGTCTCATCGACGTGGAGAAGGAAGTGGCCAAACTCACGACCAAGAAAGCAGACTTGGAGAAACAGATGGAGAAACTGCGAGAAAAGATGGCAAAGAGCGACTACAGAGAGAAGGTCCCAGCCAAAGTTCAGGAACAGGACACAGAGAAGGTGAGACAAAAAGACTGCCGCCGTGTTTTGTCAAATACATGTCTGTTTATGTGATGGCCGTCTCTTCTTCCCACAGCTGCGACAGAGCCACATTGAATTGGACAAAGTGAAAGAAGCCGTAGATAATTTCACAAAAATGATGTAATCCTATCTCCTTGTATCTGCCTGTTTACTTGATTTGTCTGTATTAATTTCTCAAAAACACTCATGCAACAATAGATTGAATAAAGCTCTTTAAATGATGTCCATGTCTATTATACACAGGGGGTGTTGGTCCAATGTTTTATTCAGTGCAACTAACATTTTAGCGCATAATTTAATGATATAGATTTGACGTTGTCCACAAAGGGGAGGGAGGTTTAACTGTAAAAAAAAAAAACATGGAGTATGGACATTGACTGGTAAAACCATTTGCTTTGCTTCACACATGATCTCGATTCAGATTCAGAACAGACCCAATCAGCACCCAGGTGATAAGTTTTTGCTGACGGCAATTAAGATCCTGTATTCAGATAATCATTCCCATGTTGTTCATGTTGTGATTGGTTTAAAATGGCCCAATTGTCTGTTAATACTTTGACTTACTCTGACTTGGCTCTACGTCTATCCAAAGTTTCCAGACGAACGCGATGCTTGCAATAATCAGTATGGTCTTACCAGGCTACAAGACAGTGTTCACTTACAAATGCAGCCAATATGGAGGGGAAATGAGATGTCTTATACGTTCACTTAAAAATGCATCCTTTTCACACATTGTATGTAAAGAGTCAAACAAGCAACAGAGACTACACTAACTGGAAGAAAAGCTAAATCTTTTGACACTGCTGTAGAAATGTTAACTGAATTCAGCATACTGTCTACATCAAGATGTGTGTGTGGGGGGTAGGGGGCTTTATAGGGAAAAAAATAAAAGCATAGTAAATTCACACCACAGGCCTCCAACATGCTTTGATTGTAGACGATCCCGGTCACTACCACCTTTCAAAGTATTTCCATCCATCTACAGACTCCAAGGCTGGTGGAACTCAGAGAAGGGGAGGGGAGCGCAATGTGTTGCATCGAAGTTACGCATGTATTTCCGTGCCTGGAGGAAGAAAAGAAAAAAAAATAGGAGGATGGTAAAACAGGTGTAGAGCGTACAAAAAGTGCAGTACCTAATTTTATTAGGTTGGCTCTGTGCATTACGTGGATCTCCCTAGTGTTTACATTGGGGGTGAATAAAGTCTAATTCAGCAGGCATTACCCAGGGAGGAAAGGCATAGCATTAGCTGTAATTGATGGCACTCCTCTTGTTTGATGTTAAATGACTTCAATAAGCCCTGCTCGCTGAAATATATTACACCAGTCAACCTGAGAGCACAGGTAAGCTGGTTACTATGGCGACAAGGAAAGTGTTCCGCAGCGGTAATGATGTCTGAATAGCTGTGATTTCAGAGCAAGGAGAAGAAAAAAAGAAAAGGTGTGAGGAGAGGGGAAGCTAAGCTTACACAAGAAAATGGGGGTTATTGGGAGAAAGGAAATTAGCCTTTGTAATGGCGAATTGCGTGAATAAAGAAACAACAGCATTACCTGTTGAGAAATAAGAAACACAATGCCAAAACAGACAAGTGGCGGTGGTGCTCGAGAAACAAATGAGCGAGAATATATATCTTACCAGGAAAAGTGCTAGCTGTCTCCTTCCCTCAGGTGCCATATCGTCACCTGAAACAAAAGCAGGGTGATTTAAAAAAAGGGAAACGCTCACACACACACACACGTACGTTCATTCGTTCAGAAATAGTCAAGAAAACCATCCTACCGACACTCCAAGGGAACAATACATCTCCCTCTGACTTAAAGGATTGCAGCACAGACACACACCAGTCATCATCCACCTCGTAGCTACTGTACACAGTTGCTGTAGGAGGAAAATGTGGTCCAGGTCAAAACTGGTCAGGAATACCCTCTAAAAAAGTGACAATTTCATATGGGCAGAAAGGGGCCTAAGACACAATACTAGAGTGAGCATGCGCACTAATCCAAATTGTGCTCCTTGGATTCATAATAAGACTTGAGCTAAAAGTAGTTCCTCTCAACAAGCCACTGAAGGCATAGTATAAACGCCATACAGTATACAATCTTACAATTTACATTGACTTGTTACTGCTGCACTTACTTTCCTCTATTGGGTTGGTTGCTGCCAGCCACTGCCGGACAACTCTAACGCCTTCATCTGTCATGACATTGGGATACCTGGAGGAAGTAATGTGTATATTAGAAGCCACCACTGAGCCCAGGCAGATTTACGCTTCTGCATGGAATACCCGCCCGCCCCTGCACAGTAGCCTGTCGCGCACCGGCCCAAAACTAACTACGAGTCACGGTGACGCAGATCACAACAAATACGTTTTGTAAGACCAAGGAGCTCATGGTGGACTTCAGGAAGAAGGCAATTTTGATATAACTACAATATTTGCTGAAAATAAATTGGGTTTATAGGTCTTGAACATTAACCAACACTATAACTTAATTCATGACCAGACTAGGGCATTTCCTGGGTGTTCTGGCATCTTAAATACAATCAGCAACCTTTTAAAGAATGTTTCTATTAGCACCAACTTTCCTATGTTCAATGTTGATGTAATTAAGAGTCACTGGGAAGAAATAATTGTATATGCTTAGTTCAAAACATTTACAGTATTCGTGACAGCCACATCCGTATAATGGTCTACGTGGCAAACAGGCGCCACTTGCGTAGGCTACGGTGTAGATTTGACACAGGAGCATAAATGAGCCTCCATCAACCATAAACAAGGTGTTGGAAAGAACGAACCTGAACTGTAGAAGACTGAGCAGGAGGTCATTTCCTCTATTGGACATGATGTCCTCTGGACCCCTGGAATGACAAACATTGACAGGATCATATTTCACATTCCTTTGTTAGGGAATCTTCAATGCAAATTAATCCCCCAAAACCATTAGGGCTGCATTTTTGTATTGCAGCGGATAAGAGTTCAACGTATCAAAATCATATTATAGATACCTGATTCAAAGGAATGGGTCGTTATCAGGCCCATCCATTTGAATCAGGTGTGTTGGAGCAGGGAGCCATCTCAAACATGCAGGGTTTCCGCAGGACCAGGGTTGAGGAACACTGCAGTAACGTGCCATAGGTGATGGAGGACTGGAACCATGAGAAGTAGACTATACACCGGAATGACTTACGTGGTTGTAATGATCTCATCTTTGGTTCTGCGAATCATCAACAACGGCCCCTGGTATCTGAAAGAGGAATGCCCGTGGACTTATTCACCGGCACCGTGACTAGAACACATCATGTTTCACCACCACCGCTCCAGTGGGCTGTGTGTGTGTGTGTGCTGTGAAGGAAGGACAGAGTTCATGCCAACCCACTTGCAGAGCTGTGCTGCGTTGTTCAGGTTCATGTGCTGCCTGACTGTGTATTGCACCAAAGGTCCTAGGACAAAAGAAACACACACACACACACACACACACTCTCACAACCAATTCTTGGAGTGTGGGGATGATGATGACCTTTGACCGCTTATACTCACTCCAGCTGTGGGGCATGACCTTGAGCGCCAGAGGCAACAGGTCGTCGAAGGAGGCGTCCAACACCAACGCCTTGATCTCTGTGTATGACATTGCAGCCCAACTGGCTACAGGGACGGACATATGGGAGGAATGGGAATTAGTCCACTGCCCTAACCCCTAAAGCACTTAAGTATTACATTAAAGAAGTGTCTGGCATTGGCATTAGAACTGGCCTGGGTCCTGCATCTTATGCCCTTTACCATAGTGGATGCGTAGTTGCGTACCTTTTTACTTATTCCATTAATTTCCTATGGAGCACATCGTAGAGCTTGCAACATTGCGTTGCTTACGCAGTTGCGTCAGGTGAAAAGCTACGCTCGCGCTAACAAACTAAATCCAACGCATGCGTTAACGTGACCTGGTTGTACATAAAATACTATATACTCATACTATATTAATAATCACATATCCCCTGGAGCAATGTCAGTTTCATCCAGGTTTAATTACATTAGCTTACTTGGACAGGCCATGGGACCTGCTATCACCATGGATATCAACTGTAATTAGAAGTTGTCGTTGAATGTTGCATTGTGGTTGTAGGGAAAATACGCATCCAGTATCTAAAGAGCATCTTATGAAACAGTTGTTGATAATATACTAGGGACATTTTGTACCTGTGAATCCTCCTATGGACCAAGCATAGATGACAATGTCCTTGAGCTGGAAGCCCAGCTTGTGCACTGCAAACTGTATCACTACGTCGACGGCGTTTGCCTCATTTTGGGGGAATGGCACTCCCTGGGAAGAAAGCAATCTATGCGGTTCTAAACAGTCAAGCAGTCAATGCTGCATTTTACTCTATCAGTCTACAAAGCACTGTATATTATATTATCTCCCTTCTATCAATTATTTTGCCATCAAACTTAAAGACAATACTGTGGGTCACTGCTTATTTTGTTACATGCAGAGAAGGTTTAAATTACATATTAGAGGCAGCGGGACCTACCGTACTACCTCCAAATCCTGGGTGATTCCATCCCAATACAGAGTAGCCACCTACAACAAAAGAAATACATAGGTTAGATAGCAGTGCTTAACATGGGGGGCATTTTATTATTGTATCTCATTAAAAAAGGTGCTACATGTAATATGTTTAGTTTAAAACATTTAAAAAACAAACCAAAATAAAAGAGGTATAAGAAATATTAGTTTTGATGGTATGTCAAAACCTCTATGTACTGCATTGTAGAGAAATTTTCTGAAATGAACAGCCTCTAAAGATTGTAATACCACTTTGTACCTCAAGGGGCAGAGCGACTCACTAGCTTCCATGCAGTAACGAACACGAGAAGAAACGTGCGTGCTAAATAGGATCCGTTGGCTGAGATCTACTGCCCGCTTGCATCCCGTTGCCTTACTGTTTTTGTCATTTATTAAGTAAATTACAAATATTTATTTCAAATATTTGTTTAATTAAGAGATTCTCTGATATGTAGCCTATACAGGTATGAGCCAATATGCTCAAGGCAAATAGGCTACAAACACTAAACCACTCCACACACCTAAACCATGCCTGTATAGCTATCAATATGACACTGATTGGTCAATTGCTACTTGCTTTCGCAATGATTCCAAGGCATTCCAGATTGATACTGGTGATGAAATTAAACTTGATACTGGCGATTAAATTAAACTGAACCGCGAGACCATTCTGACCTCGCGAGGCTATTGCACTGGAGACATGTTGCTTCTTTGCACCTTTAATCAGACGGTACCATAGCAACAGTGGGGGTAGCATATAGGTTGGTCTTTATCGTGTTTCTTTGTCAGTTAATATTTCGCCATGCGTGCTTTATGTTTTTTTTGTCGGGTTGCCAAAGACCCCCATCACAGAGACTGGCTGCCTGGGCCAAGTGTGATATTTCCGAGCAGTGCGCAAGAAAAGAGTGCATACCATAGGAAAACAATAGTCTGCTGGCGACGCGTCTGTGTGATCGGGCCTTCCAGTAACTAAGCGCAGAGCAAGGCTATTCCCTGGTTTTTGTGTTTCTTGTCGTCAGGCATGCACTCGCTGCCTCCTACACATTATACTTGCCTGCAAACCATAGCGTGTACCGTTCACATGGCGTTGATATTGTTTGGCTGACTGTGGCTGTTTTCTTGTTGATATGGCACGCGAATATTATAAAACAGCAGTGCTGTTGGCTCTGCCTTGATGTTATAAATAGGCTAAATCCCTTGTGCAGCCTATTGGACCCATTTTTCCCGTATGACTGTAATATTAGCCTGTGTGTGTGGACCCAGTAGTCGTGGATTGACTGAGAAATTGGTGATAGGAGCAGACACTGAGTGGGAGGGTGAACTACGGACGCCACAATATTCTGGTGAATTGATGGCCCCTAATGGTTTGGAGATGATGGTCATTTTATACACATAGCAACTTTAATTAAACAGAAAAATAAGAAATGACTTAACCTCCTTAGGTTTGTTTTGGGCTAATGTTCAGTCACTTCATTCCCCCATGCTCCCTAATGGACTGTTAACATGGACCAAAATTAAGGTCACAAAAGCATAAAAATAGCACTAAGGATGATTACTTTACCACCACCTTCATAAAAAGTGGGACTTTATATTCTCTCCTTGAGGTGTAGGCTCTTCGTTGGTACAGAGACAGAATGCATCTCTGTGTGCCTGCGCCTACTCACACACTGGCAGAAAATGCCAGTTAGGTCGTTAGAACATCCAATGGGGATTCATGGGTTATGCCATTGGCTTCACTGAAGCTTGGGTGGTCGCACAGGTTTGTCACATGCAGTGTTCCCTTCACATGAGAGACGGTACCTTCTAAGGGTGTGTTCATACAGCCCACCTCGTAGAAGCCTGCATTCCCCTCGCAGCAGATGACCTGTACCACACAGCACAACAGAACGCTCATGACCAGCTGTCCTCCAACAGAGCTGGGTTACACTCCTCAACAAGAGTCCGGACACTAACCAATGTCTTGCCCAATTGCCCCCCGTCTCTCCGATCCACAAACATGGTGTCTATCTCATTCCCATCGCAGGCCACTAGCTTGTTCCTCTGGCCATCAAACTGAAACACATTGGGTGGCTAGATGAACTCAGATCTTTTAAAGACATGTACTGTACAGCAGGGAGTGTGTGTGTGTGTGTCACCTCTTCTACCAGCCTAGCCTGGCCTTGATGAAGCATCGGCCTCATAGCTTTCTGCAGTAGGCCAACAGAGCCAGGATAGAGCATCCTCCTCCCAAATGAGTGGACAATAAGGTAACTGGGATAACATGGAGATGTATATGTATTGGTAAATGTCAAGCAAATATTTTTTTTATATTTACAACACTAAATACATGTTTTGGTAGTGGAACATTACTGTGCTGCTACGTGTGCTAACCTATAGATTAAATCAGGTTGCCAAGTTTTCACATATATGCCAATATTTCCCCGTTTGGATTTCACTCAGGCAGGTTAAGAGACAGCTTGGTATTTCATCATTTGAATGTGTCATCGCTAAGCTGACATGACAGACGGATCGTTATTCACAGTCCATCTGTTGAGCTGTGTATCGAAACTGTTTGTAAAGGGCAGGTACTTTAAAAAACTACTTGGCAGTTAATTGGATGAACCGATTGAACGAAAAGCCGTTTTTTGCTGTCGGCAAATTTAAACAGCGCCCGTAGAGCTATCAATACGCTGCTGATTGGTAAATTCAGTTGGGACTCGGACACATTCGCAATGACTTACATAAATTACATAGATGCATTTTAGAAACCTGCTGCTGATAGTGTGGCCTGGGTTAGACATGGCTGATGCTTGACAGTGGACCTACGCATGTAAACTAATTTTATTGGATTAGCCCCATGGATCGGTTACAACTGTCCAATTGTCACTGATACCGATACAGCTATTTAAATCAGTATCGGACTGATTTCCGATCTCAGAATTGTAGCCATCCCTAGTTTTTATACTGTGTTTACCTGATGATGTGACATGGCAGAGTGCGTATAAAGTCAAATGTTCCTCTTAGTTTAGGCTCTGGCTTTAACAGAGACACACCTGCCTTAGATAGCTTCCTGTAAAAAAGGATTTTACAATGTGATAGATATTAAACAAACAGTATTTTAGCATAGACATTACACAATACAGGCATTGCAAAATTAAAATAGAAAACAAGCAACTTACGGGTTGCTAACTTCTGTCCAGCGGAAATCACTGGGCCAATGAGAGAAGTCAAAATTGTAGCACCTTAACTTATTCTATCAAGAAAGAAAAAAGGGAAAAAAATTGGAAATGTCAGTACTATTTCAAATACCTCCTGTAACGCTTTCTATTTCCCATGAACTCATCATTTCCAACCCAAACCAAAGCAAACATTGAGTGCACATTTTAGAAAGGAGTTGTGTTTTGGATTAGAGGCTGATGTAGCTACGTGAATGTTTGTGGCATGTTGCTTCTAAAACAGAGCATTCTAGAATGTAGCAAGCATTCAAGTGAATGTGTCAGGTCAAACAGTTCTATTACATTTGCTAACATTGAAGCAAACATAATCCACATTTGCTACTGCCTCACCTTGTTACTAGGTGTATTATTCTTCTTAGTTTGTTCCAGAATAGAAATAAACTGAAGATAGTCAGGGTTCTTCCATCTGCCCCAACCTAAGAGAAAGAAAATAAATGTGAAGGAGAGGTGGGAGAGTTAAGGCCTTCAGAATGAACTTATTGGTATGCTTATTGGCAAACCTTATGCAAACATCTGGATGTTGTTGAAATAGTCAGAACCATAAACAAACAGGTACACATATACTGTATACAGTATGCTTGTATATAGTGAGGGAAAACATTATTTGATCCCGTTGATTTTGTAAGTTTGCCCACTGTCAAAGAAATCATCAGTCTTTAATTTAATGGTAGGTTTATTTGAATAGTGAGAGACATAACAAAAGTGCAAGAAAAATGCATGTCAAAAATGTTATAAATTTATTTGCATATTAATGAGTGAAATACGTATTCGACCCCCTCAATCATAAAGATTTCTGGCTCCCAGGTGTCTTTTGTACAGGTAACGAGCTGAGATTAGGAGCACACACCCTTTAAAAGGTAAAGTCAGATATTGCAAGCTAAATGTAAGATAATACACCGTTCTCTGTGTGTGTTCAAAAAAACAATGATATTTCTACACAGCCCTGGCTCCATAAACTGGAACATAAACTAAATGGCGAACACCGCTCGTATCAACAAAGCTGTAGCCCTATACTTTGCTTCACAATGCATTTCAACGTGTAATTCGCCTCCCCGGAGGACGGCGGAACAATACGGTTTGATTTGAGTTTGAAGATAGCAAGAATGACCATACCTTTAAAGGGTGTGCTCCTAATCTCACCTCGTTACCTGTATAAAAAAAAGACACCGAAGAGCCAGACATCTTTCTGATATAGGGGGTTGAATACGCATTTCACTCATTAAAATGCAAATTAATTTAGAACATTTTTTACATGCATTTTATGGACTTTTTTGATCAAATAAGGTTTCCCTCACTGTATGCACGTTTACTGTATTATATGTATTCCTGTGTGTTTATGGTTTTGACTGATTCATTCAATCATTAGATGTGTATGTACGCTACATCTTTTGGACCCCAATATGCACACACGCACGCACACACACACACAGTCTCACCTCTAAGACAGGCCACTCCTAGAAGGCACAACAACACAGTTCCTACGTACTGACTGTATGGCACCAGTTTACTGGTGCAGATGTAACCTGAAAAAAGAATCCAAGAGATTATGCTGACAACCCTGAGTATACAGACATTAAACTAAATGCACACCATCTTCTTTAGGCTAGGCTATTGTAATATATCAAAACTGTTATAGTCAAAACAAACCTGACAAACTATAACTACATATGACACACATAGAAGGCCACAATCACCTCCCAGTTGATTTTGCAAACAATTGTCCAAAAACGTGTTGGCATAGCAGGAGAACTGTGTTTGCATATCACATGCTTACCTTTCAATGTATGATTGACAAGCAGTGTCCACCTACCTTTCCTGTACAGATAGCAGAGGAGGAGAGGAGAACTGTAGTAGGAAACTGACCACAGTGCTGAAGCCTAAGGAAAGACAAACAAATTGCCTCTCAAAAATTATCCCTATTGACCATATAACCAATAAATAAACATAGCAACACTAACCCAACCAAGGATGCTGTCAGTGTGTCTTTCCAGACCAAAAGGTTGGTAGTTCCTTCCCTGTAATAAGGAAGACATTTTATATGCAGTAGGTACGAGTTATATTTTATATAATGTAAACGGTACACTACAGGTGTTACGCCTAATTGTGTGTCCTGCCGAATTCAGTGACCCTTTCGAAAGTGCGCATGCGCCACCTAAAATCATGTACAATCTATTGGTGTGTGTGAGTGTGTGATTTCTCGTGCACTTTGTGTCTCGCTCCCGAAGTGTTTTAGTTCGGGAAAGGGTTAATAAAAGGTTAGCTATATCGATGGTGGTTTGCTCTGCAGAAAGCTTGTGATTTTAGCGATTTCTGAATAAATAGTGAATAGTACTTGATCCACTCCAGCCTCGTCTTTTTAAGGTTAATTTATGTCTAGATATTTCTAAATATTATTTTTAGATTTATCGAGCTTTTTCATGCTTTTTCTGCTTTAACATACTTCGTTTCGAAAGGGTCATTGAATCCGGCAGGACACAGAATTAGGCGTAACACCTGTACTCATAGCTCAGGAAAAAAACGCGTATTCTCAAACGGCGTGGCTCTTAACTAAGACTAATGTAGATGTAGAAAATGGCGTACACCTATCTTTGTCAGTCAACAATAAAGTGTGGAAGGGTCTTGCACAGTGAAAACAACGTTTTTGTAATGATGGTTTCAACCCCAAGATTCAGTCATCAAGTGTGTAGGTGTACCCTTATGTAGCTTTCACCTACCGTACCATACTGTATCTGATCATAACCTTGACTTTACTTTTGCTGACTTCCTAGCTAATTGTAACCAATACCAATTAAAAGACACAGTGTGCGTATTCATTATTAATATAACCTGAACATCCAAATCCTGTAAAACGCAGTTTTAACCCCGTTGCTTCCCTGAGTCTGGTTCATTTAGACTGATCAGTCAACAATCCAGCAACACTCCCGGACAGCAGCGCTAGCAAGAATGACAACATAAGTAGCATATTCTACGCATTCTTCGTTAAATCGTATGATCAAAATTCGGTCGTACGTGTCGAATAATCATACCCTTCTCCCCGCTCTGCCCTCATGTCGCAACTGGTCCTGTCGACTGTGAATTCGTATCAAATTGGGCCCATAGAAGATACGAAGCCACATCGCGCCGCCGGCCATGACTCCAATACGACTACGGAAGCCCGTCACGGCCGTAGCAGCCGTATACGAAAGTGAAAACGCTTGGAGTCGGAATAATTATAAACCTTTCTTTATTAAACATTCTACGTTACAGAAGTAAGAAAAATAAACATTGCCAGAAAAATGCGTGAATACACACGCACCCACACACCAATCACCTTGCACATGAGAGATATCAGATGGAGATCATCATACAGGATAAACAGCTTCCACTGAACAAACTAAAGGTTCATCCTCACGACGAGAATTCCTTATCAATATGGTCTCCTCAAACAATGAAAAATAAAAGTAAAAAATATAAACTATAGCCTACTTCACATACAATTCCCAATGCAATGCAAAAATATGACATGACGTTTATATCTGTTACATTTGCTTTCATAAAAGTGTACTGACAAAATAATCGTTTTGACAGGTGGGTGTGGATGAGATGTATAGGTAATCAGCCTTGACACTGTTCGAATCTGAAAACAGAAGACAAAACAACTCAAATAAACTCTGCCACCCCCTTATCTTAAATGACAGACAGACAAAAAATTATAATACAGAAAATAGTATGCAAGTCAATGCAGGAAAATAGCGTTATATTATGCTGCTAGAGACAGCAGATCAGTGAATGACAGTGAGTGAGTGTGCATAGACCTACACACATACAGACATGCGTACACACACGTGACCTAAGGCTATGTGTGTAGCTACCCAGTCAATTCCTTGTAGACTTCCTCCGCTCCTCTCGGCTTCAAATCCTGGTAAAGGTAGTAACAAAAGGCACAGGAAAATAATAAGAGGCCATGCAGTCTTGTGCTGAACCCAGCACTGAAAAAATGACCCCATCATTCTCAGACATGTAATGCGTATTCTGAATTAAATCAATTGTAGTCTGCTAAAGTGCAGAGCAGATGTACATTTTTCATATAAGTCTTGATAACATAAATCCTGTATTCTGAATAGTCTCTATTGGGCTATCATGCATAGTTATCCCTTACAGCCGGCAGTTATAGTAACCCCCCTTACATCTGCTGAAACAAATAGCCTAATTATAATCAGTGTTAAGCTGTAACTAGTTACCAGTCACTGTAATATAGTAGTAGTAACATATTACTTTTGCCAAAACTGTAATACTACTACAATTACTAATCCAAGTAATGATGCATTACAATAACAAGGTCCCCCCCCCAGACTTCCATCTTATATTATTATTATTTTGCTGTTCCTAGCAAATTTAGGGTAGACTAATTGAACGACATGTCCAATCATCTGGTTTGAGAGGCTGCAATGTTTTCAGTCTGGCTGATTGTTGATTCCATAAGGTTCATTATTGTTCCAATAAAGAGGATTACATTCTAAAATGAGCTGGCTATAAAGATTGTAATTTTTCAGAAGGGGTGAGGCAGGGTAGCGATTGTGAAAGTAATATAGTAATGTAACGAGTAACATAACTAATTACATTTAATACCCAGTAATAAGTAAAGTAATATAACTTTTTGAAGTAATAATAAATAATAATATAATAAGTAAATGTAACTTAACTATTCCTGTGTAACTTGCCCAACAATACTGTAAATACATTAAAACCATTGGAATAAAACATTTGAACTAAAGAAATGAGCAGGGAATGTTTTTGGCAGCCTTACATGTAGAGTGTTAGAGACTAGAGTGGTATAAGAAGAGGAGAGGCTAATACAGTATATAGCACCAGATTTATGTCTCTCCTGTGTGTCATGCAATAGGTTTAGTAATATCACTAATGTATGCCTCACAGTAAAGAAGCGGCTGGGAGAGGGCTGACGGATTAGTCTTGAGTACAAGGAGCCTGAGAGGAGACATCTGCTGTCAGTTTAGGAAGAGAGAGCAAAGGAAGATAAATACGGAGCGAGAGAGCAAGAAAAGTAGGATAAATAAGCATGTGTGCACTGGGCAAAAACGTTAATATGGAGCACCTCTCGTTTTCTGCCATAGGGAATGGGGGAACACATAACTCACCATGTAGACAGACGCCTGGGGAGGACACTGTGGAGGGGAACAATAAGAAGAAACACTAGGTATATCCAGGACATAACAGGGTGTCATTTTATGTGCGTGTGTGTGGGTGGGCACTGAGCAGTTTGAACCTATTCAGTGAAGTTCAGATTTGACACGAGTTATATTTGCGCTAGCGACATTCTGATGAATGCTTTGTAAGATAGAGGTGTGTAAGGACCCTCCTCCATCACCTGTCTGATGTCAGGATTCTCGTAGATGTTCTCCGTTTCCCCGGAGTAGTGCGACAGCGACTGCTCGACGCCTGCGTGCAGACGGACACAGGGTTTCACACACACACCATACAGGGTCCACCATACAGGGTGTTACGGCCTGGAGAAAGACTCACCGCGCCGAGAAATGTGTCCCTGTCTCCATAGCAACACACCGACAGCCGCGGCAACCAGGGGCACCAGAAGCAATAAAGCAGAGAGGGAGGGGTGCAAGGAGGGGGTGGCGACCTCTGTAAAAGTGAGTGAGAGAGCGAGAGAGAGAGAGAGAGAGAGATAGAGAGAGAAGTGTTTGTGATTTGAGCATGATTGTTTCCAAGAAATTACATGTGGTCAAATTAATATTATTGGCTGACCAGCAGGGGGCAGGTTGTGTCTTATTCCATTTCATTCCACACACAGTCATACTGTATGTGTGCGTGTGTGTGTGTGTGTTGGGGGGTGCTTTACATACACCAAATATTATGGAATTCGGAGGTGATGTTGCTGTATAAAACAGATTTCTCCCACATGTTGCAGCCATTTACATCATGCTGCTGTCAGGGATAGATACATTGGTATGGTGAATGAGTGCGAAAGACATACACAGTCAGACAGAATAAAGACTCTGTGATGAACACTGCAATAGAAAACGGTCTGACAGACTCTCGGTTCGGACTACAGCTGTGTGAGACGATTTATGTCAATCGCATGACTGGGAGAGTATAGGCTACAAGAAAGCCACCAGCATTCCAGAGCGTCAGCAAAAAGAAGAAAAAAATAAATGTGTAGATTCCTCTAGCAAAGGCAGCAGTTTATTGCAACATGCCACTATCATTTAGAATTGAGACCCTAGCCAGGATAAAGTGGTTATATAGGGTGGCAATTCTCAGCCGGAAGGTCAAGGGTTTGAGCCCCGACTATGCTCGTAGCCTAACTTTGAGAAACCTTGAGCAAGATATCTACCCTTACCCTCTGCTTAATAGGCCTACAAACTGTAAATCACATTGGAGAAACATATGCTAATTGTAATTTAATTAAAGATTAGTGTGTTTCCAGGGGCAAGAGTAACGCTTATTTTAGAGGGAAGTGGCATGAACTGAACCCTTACCCTCTGACAACCCATGCCCTGGGAATATACTAAATAGATTTACAATGAGCCTGGGTTTATTAGTTGCACAAAGAAGAAACATGGTTCTAGTTAGAAGGCAGTCAATAATTATTACACAAGGGAGACGCAGAGATCAGACTAGACTCTAGTCTAATAATTAGTCTAATTTCGTTAGCAGCGGGACTAGATTAAGATATCCTTTTGTTATCTAAAAGTCAACATTTGGACCACTGCTAGAAAATATGCTTGTTAATGCTTAATCTCTACCTTCTAAACAGAAAATGACTAACTGTGCAGTTATATGGTAACTAAAAATGATTTATTTAGATAACGAATGCACACATATAAATATTATGCAGCTGGCCTCATTGCAAAGGAGAAGTGAAACCGCAGTGTCATTCTATTTGCCATAACAATACATGACCGCTGCTTTTTGGCACATCGTGCCACTTTAAGTTCAGACAACATGGCTTCTCCCACCAGCTTGCTTTTTCCCCCAAGTATGTTTTTGACCTACACTTTTTCCCCCTTTGATTTAGATTATTTTTAGTGATAGAAAATGTGTAATACACATGATTAGGTTGGATTTGTTTATATGTTGCAAAAAACGCAACACTGGTCTCACTTATTCACACAAACAGCATCATCACTGAGGCATGACTCATGAGTAAATCACTATAGCCATAGGGGTGTAGCCTATACTTCTGGAGGATATACAGTACTGTATATATGTGATAGTTTTAACTTGGATTAAGTGTTTGCCCAAGGGTTACCAGACAATATACAGTAACTTCATAAAGCATTCAGACTCACTTTTGCACAAAACTGAACAACCAAGCTACTGTATGACGTTTAAGTGAGTCTCATAGACTTCCACGATTAAAATGGTTGCGATGCATGGATCAGGGCAAGGGTATCAGGGTCAGAGTGGCCTCCATAATTGTTCAATGGAAGCGGTTTGGAACCACCAGGACTCTGCCTAGATCTCCTCATCTATCGTCAACCTGAGTAACCGTGCAAGCAGGTCCCCGGTTACGGAGGTGACCCAAAGGTCACTCCATCAGAGCTTTGGAAGTCCTCTGCAGAGATGGGAGAGCCTGTATGGATGACCGTCTCAGCAGCACTCCATAGCAGTAAGGCAGCAGGCCTTAATGGTAGAGTGTCTATACAAGCCATTCTGGTTAAAAAGGCAGAAGGATTGCTCTGAGACTATACTGAAGGAGCTGTAGGCAAAACTAACAGCACGACCGTGAACAGCAGACAGACAACTTTAATAGCATCCCTATGGTGAAGCATAGGATATGGTGGGGGTGATTTCTGAAGATACTCTATGGTTAGGTATTGTACAGATGTGCATGTGTGTGTGTGTGTGTGTGTGTTACATTAGATGTCTAAATTCATAAAAAACCTATTTACATTACAGAATACCATTGACATTTTTCATAAATAATTCATGCATATTATTGAATTGTCAATGCATAACAATCTATGGACTTTGTAGTGGTGACATTTGTATGCACCTGATGAGCCGCTGTTGAACTTTTTCCACAAAATCCTCAAAAAAAAAAAAAAAAAAAAGTCGTTTCTTGATCAAAGGTTTTGTTAAAAACAATTTAAATAGGAGAAAAACATTTAACATCAAGAAAATCAACGTCTGGTTGGCCTGTTTGAGCTTAGCCTTTTTGCTACTTTGAAGACTTCTAAATAAAAACCTGTAAAGAGAGCAGTAGTCTGACTGGGACATATCTCTTCTAGCTAAGGTAAGGCATCACTCCTGCAAAATCCCCAAGAGAAAGGGGCATACTCCAGAAATCAGACATGGAATGTTATATGACAGGTTGTGACCCAGAAATGATATCTAGGACCTTCAAGGGTCACAACCTGTGCACAACCTGGTCAACTATCTACTGGAGGCAAGCAGGGTGGATCTAACCAATGCAACCCCTACTTTTAAACAGCGCTTTTGGTGCCAGTGTATTTTTAAATCTTGCTAAAATTATCCCAAGACAAACACATTGTTTTAACGAAATAACTCTTTTAGTGTTTATTATAAACGTTCTGTCTTCCATTCCACACTCGTAACAAGGTTGGAAGCCTTGTTGGGTGGTCAGTACGTCTGAGAAAGAAGCAAGGTGAATCCTAGTTACACATTACACCTCTATTGACACCTGATCCTAGCACCAATTGGGCAAACATGACAAAAAAGTAAATAGCATTCGGCTGAACTAAACCTCATGAATGAAACATGGAAACAGAGAGAGGGTGGTGTTTTCTTTCTGTGCCGCCATTACGTAATCAAACTATTATCTCACTGTATCATAGTCAAATTTGGCAGAGAGGGCAGCATACAAGATTAGAGGTGTCAGGTTTGTTTGCATAATGGAGAGGATGGCATCATTCTTGCAAAACACAGCCATATAGTGCAACATGTGTGTTTATAGGGAAGAACTGCCGGCTTCTGTGTAAATCTAGAGTCCTCTACTCACTACATGGTGCACTAAGCAATCCAATGTGTCAGTTATCTATAGAGAGCAGTCCTCAAATCAAATCAAATTGGTTGTTTTCAATACAGCTTAAGTGCTGACTTTATTAAATACAGAGTTCACTTAATTACTGCAGATGCAAGAATTGCATCACCCACGCAAATCATTATTTGGGATTTACTGATGGTTAAATAATATGGCTCTGCTCGGTGAAAATATTGTGACTCTCCTTGATCTTTGTCTGGAATTCAACCCACTGGTTGAAACCAGTGTTACAAAAACAATATTTTGGTTTGAAAAAGCTTTTGGTTTGGTTTGAGTGCAGCATTCTCAAAGTATTCAGGTGAGGGATAGGTATATACTAGTGGTGTATAAAGAAGCAAGCCATTTTTGCAATGCTCCAATCAAACATATTGATAGAATTGAAAATGCATTCAAGGGTGTACCTTTTAAGTGGTAATTGCTTAGTTTGTAGAAGCCCAAGTCCTCACCAATACAGCTGTCAGAACTTCTAGTGGGCTTTAAGATAATCAATAATTATGTTAGGTGTAATTGATTGGTGTGTACGTGTGTGGGTGTGTGTGGCGCGGAGGGTTCTGCTAATGGAATATTGTGGTAAGAGCTGACCCTCGGACTAACTTGCCCTATTCTCCATGCCAGCTTGAATGCATGATTTATGGTAATTGAGCGCAGTAGAGCGAATCATAAATACCTCTACCTTCTCTCCACTCTCTCTTTCTCCCTCTCTTGCTTTCATCACCCATCATCTCCCAAATGTTTCTCCTCGCTCATCTTTTCTATTACAAATGATGTAGCGCTGATTCGTATCAGCGCGATTGTTGAAGAGGGATGCTTCTAACTGACAGATCGCAGAGCTGCTTGGATGCTTTGCAAATCATGTGCTATCTCAGGGTGGCAAGCGATTACGGATCCCTGACGTTTGAGGTATTTTCTGTACCGCAGAACAGAATTATGCCTTAGGCCTAAGTGATTGAGCCTGCTGCAGTTTTACCATTTTCTTAAGTGTAACACCAGCGAATGGCACATTTTATACAGTGTTACTCTTCCCTGTAGTGTCATGTATTAAAAAAAGGGTTGCATTTTCATATTTGGCATCCTGTACAGTACATACAATACTATTTATTAATAATTGCAATAAAGGCATTTCACAGGCTGCCATTTCTTTGAAAGTAGTGAGTAATGCACAGGATTAGACAATTCAAGTACTGTTAGTAATTGACTATTGTACCAGTAATAAATCCAAGTAGTTAAACTGTAAACTTCAGCTTGCCTGAAGAAAAGCAGCGCCCCAATGGTGTAGGACCCAGGGGGGATGGGTGGGACATGTCCCCCTCCCCAATATTAGAAACAGTTGGATTTGTCCCACCCAAAATAAATATAAACTTTTATTTTGAAAGCGCGACTGATTTGCGCCAGTCTCGCTCTGTTTTTGTCCCATCTTAATGTCTGATTGGTAGAATGACGTATGTTCTCACCAAGTTTAAACTGTCTGTCAGCAGCCTAACCACTCAACTTTGGATAAGGTGCCTATGTAGCCTAAATGTTTCATGTAAAATGTTTGTGTAATGTCTTCTTCCATGATGCCAGCCTGAACCGCTCTTGCCCTGAGGCTAAATCGTAGGCTATTTAGGTAATATTCACATAATGTGCTGATCATTTTCTGTTATTAAACAATCTTTTATAACTCATCAGAGATTTGTCCGGCTGTGTGACTTTCACGTTCATTCTATTGCTCCTTGAATAGACCCAATTCATTTAACAGCAACCATTTTTGGGATTGTAGGCTTGCCTATAGACTCATGGTAGAACGTAAAAATAGACATTTCTGTGGCAAGTCTTTGAAAAGGGAACCGCAACTGTCTAGGCTTATCAGTTATAATGTCTGACTTATAATAGCATCTCCAGTCGTATTTATACATCACACACACACACACACACACACAAATGGGTGCATACAATTACACCAGAATGCAGGACATTAAGTGTTTAACCCTCAAAATGTCCCCACAAATTGCGTCCCCCCCAATGTTGAAGTCACTCCTATGCCATTGCATCAACCCCATGGTATTATGCACCATCAGTAACATCTAACCACTACACAAATGTGAGTTTACTCTCTGTTTAGAAAATAAGCAGTATTTAGTAATTGTTACATGATTGCTACAGGTTACTTTATTTTATCCAATACTAAGTGTTGCAGTATATTACTATAATTTCCAGAAATCATCAGAATTATTTGATCTTAATATACAGTTGCAATATATATTTTAATTTAAGCATGCATTCATACTTGTTTTCATAACCTTAAGGAGGCACACTACTCAATTCCTTTATCTTAAAATTAATTCGCAGCTCCTTGTTGTATGTTTTACAACTGTGCACAAAAATGCATGTGGTTCATCCTACGACGCCAAAGGCTTTCTAACGCTTCGAAAAGGGACGAGAAAGGTCCTTGGCCAAGCTGCAGTTTTTGACGAGTCGGGAGTGAGAGCGTGTTGAGGTGACCATGTGAGACAATTAGCGCAATGTTGTTATGTAAACATACATTTCAGACTACACTGTAACACTCCTAATGTTTATTCTATACATCATCCATGGTTGCTCACAGCACATATTTACACATTCTCACCATAGGTACCATGTACATATGCACTTTTCCATGGAGCTGTATGACTGTCATAATGTATAATCTGTAAAATGTGTACACATATGTAATGTAGCAGCATGTGTCCATCCCTCCTGTTGTAGACACATACTACATTAGCCTGTTCAATCAAGCAACTGTATTGAGTTTGTTTGTATCGCGTTTGTTGTACTTGGTAACTGCCGTGATTTACGATATTTTACACAAAGATGGAAGGAAACTGTATCAACGGAAATCCAACGGGTTTCTCCCTCTGTGTTATTTTCCCTCTCCCCATTACTCTTCCTCCTGTATCGTCAGTGTGCATCACCGTGAGCTGTAGGCTCCTCAGCACTAGTGATGTATTGGGGTGTTGGCGTGAGCCATCGCCATTAAGAGATCCATTCAACTGTCACATCCGCCTGTGCACCCCCACAGCCTCCAATACAATCGCTCTGAATAATTTACTCTGGGTGGCTGCATGCTATGTCCTCTGGTCCTCTGAGGGCCACAGTGATGGGGAGGATACAGGCTCTGTATTGGATATATTAAAGAAATGGCAGCAAAGTGAATAAGAGCTATAGTGGATTTCTAAGATATGATAATGTGATTGTATCCTAGGACTGGGCTGAGGTGTTTCAAGGAAGGCTATGTAACTGCATATCCCCAACAATATCAGTTTAACTGGAACTTTATGGCTTCTGACCTTGGGCTCACCCAAACGTTTAGTCTTTCCTATAGTAAAGAAACAGGATAGGCTAATCTATTGCACTTGTGTTGTTTTATTTATTCATTTATTTATTCTACTGCTGTTTTATTGTTTTGCCCTTTTCGTGTGTGGAATGTTTTATGGAGTATTGATCTTGTGTATTATCAATGCTGTACATTATGCGTGACAGCGGCATATGTCAATAGATTGCCAGCACTCTAAACCTAATTATTTAATCAGAAGTTTTTCATAAACAAGGGTCACATTGGGAAGAGATGGTAAATGATGTTTCCATATTTAACCTGTATATGTGGGGAAAAGGGAACCTTATACTAGGGCATATGTTACAATGCAAAAACTGTACAGCTCACATGACTATGTCTGAGCATGGTACAGTATGGGCAATATATTGTAGGGAGCCAAAGTAGTCCCACCCCAAATCCAGGTGAGCATAAAAAGGATAAAAGGATAAAAAGAAAACAACTCTTTGTTCTTAATTAAGGTAGAGCAGTGATTATTTTCCAGCATTTAACAACTACATTTCCCATGAGTCTACAGCACACAAAGTGGTATCATGGTGCTTTTTCATCCCTGGCCTGCAATCATCGCTCTGAAAGTTCCTTGGCCCATGAACTAATACAACTGGATAAACAATGTTACTGTATATTTCAGCTATCTTTAAACTAGCCGTTCTCTATACCAATAAATCTACCAACTCACTACAGTACTGTTGAGTCCAGTTATGTTCCTGTGCTACAGTATGTTTGGAACTTCTGTTATTTAAAATTTATGAAAAATATTTTTATTAAACAGAGGTTGTGGTTTCACTTCAAGTTCCTCTCTTGTGCAATATAGAACACTTCACAATGTGCCCATTTTTTTTCCTTCATGCCAACATGTTTTCACTTTCAAAATCGTTGCTGTGATGTGATGCTGCAGTAACAGACCCTTAATATTTATACATACAGTGAAACCCTCTGGAAGAGTGCAAGTCTCTTTTCTGTATACTCTGTCGAGCTATATTCCGCCCATCCGATTTAGACTGGTAATTAACCGTTTGGCCATGAAACTGGTGCAAACCCCTAGAAATAATGCTTTTTACAGCGCATATGTGCGTAAAACACACTCGTGCAATCATAGTAATCTGCACACAATCAACCTATAGCACCTATAGCAGAAGAAAAAGCATAAAATCCCTCCCACCTATAGGGGGCAGCATGACGGTGTACACAGCGAAGACAGCATGTCCGTTCTCCAACTTCAGGGTGCAGGTGTAGTTCCCAGCTGTGTCGGGGGTGATTGGCAGGGGTAACCTTGCTATAATGAGTCCAAGAGTGGCGCTTAAGACCGGTTGACGGTGACTCTGGTTCTGGTGGGACCACATGGCCATTTGGACATGGGACCTCTCTGAGTACTGGCATAACAAATCCATCGTAGAGGAATCATGGTTGGCTTTAACTGTAGAGAAGTGAGAGAGAAATGTTAGGTGAGTATAAAAGGTAGAGAAAAGCAGCAGTATAGGGAAGGTAGCTTTTGTGAATCACAAGCATGTTTAGAAAGATTTCCCCAATAGAAATGAAAAATACAGGTAATCTCAAGCAGTGAACATGCAGTTTCAGGAAAAGCACAAAAAAACAAAATGACATAATAGAGGTTGACAGGGGAAAGAGCAGGGGTTGATGGGAAAAACAATTATGTGAAGGGTCAAAATAATATATATTCATTAAAGTGATTCGCTGCTAATGTGTTGTGTGACTATGACTGATGCTTAGTGTCTCATCAGACTGAGATGAGAATCCATCTGGGTGTAATCAAGCCTGCAGAGACTGGCGCGCACACGCACACACACACACACTTCAGTGTTGATTAGAGTCATCAGTGCGGACCACCTTGGTACCATCTTGCTTGGGGAGCAGCAGGTATAATCATACATAATGATACTTATAATGAGGTGGGGTAAAAATATATGTGCCGCATAATGTGTGTATGTGCGAATATGATATATTTGTACAGTATGCCTAGTTGTCGGTGTGCTTGCCGGTTGATGACGGCGATAGATCTTTTGCTCAGTGAAGCTGTGATTGATGGCTGCGATTAAAGCCGTTCAAGGCCATGGAGCCAGGCCACAGTGTACATGTGCTATGTACACTGTAAGTGTAAGTGTACTTACTATGTAAGTAAAGCATGCGTTATACATGTATGAGAGCAAAGGGTGAGTTGACCCATACCTCTATTAAGACCTGTTGGAAAATCCTGTTTTGTTTACTTTCACACATATGATCACATCTTGTTGTTTATGTGTGTAATTATCATGTGGTAAAACGGTATGTATATATACTGTATCTATGTTTAGGATTATATTGTATTTCTTGTGTCTATAAACTGATTGATTGATGCCCTGTTTCAGTCCCATGGGGTCAGTAGTCTTTCTTATAGACACACCAGCAGGGAATGGCTACTCTATATATTTGCTGATATGGAGGCTTCAACCTCCTACTGAACATGCAACCTGCTAAACGTGCACTTGTCATTTTACCGTCCAGACTTTGCACATCAATATTAGACTGTTTCAGCCGCACACCGTACAAATGCTGTGCACAGCTGTGATAATAATCACTGTTTAATCGGACTGCTTTTCCCGAGCCCCAGTAAAGCCACTGCATGCAACAACAAGAAACCCCTTTCTTTTTCCCATTTCTAGTTATATTGTAAGTGACTGGTGACTGTAACAGAGTGGCTGCCACTTTTCAAAGTGAAATGCAGCTGTAATGATTTCTACCTTTCAGCACACTGAGCAGGGTGGATTGGTTGAAGACAACATCGTTGCGGAAAACCTCACATACGTACAGGCCACCATCTCTGATACCAGGGGTGAGCAGGAAGGAGAAGTTCCCGGCCTGATGGTTGTACGGTGGGCCTGCTAGTCGGAGCTCATGGTCTTTTTTAATAACTGTATTTGAATCCCTCCAGCGGTCGTACCGGTACACCAGTTTCATGCCTTTCTGGGTGTCTGGAGGTTCCCAGTAGAGTAGGACATAGTCGCCCAGAACTGACGGACAGGTAAGGGGGATGGTATTATGGGCCAGGGTAGCCGTGGACTTCTGACGGCCTGTGGATGAGAGAGATACAACGAAGCATTAAGAAGCAGAGCATTAGCAAAGGTTAGCAAAGAGAGGTTTTACAGTAATCATTTCAATCATGTCTGTGTTGGGACTCTCTCACCTTCTGTTATGTGCATGAACGAGGCCACCTTGGCAGCTGACAGGGGAGAATCAGTAAAAAATAGTATTACAAACAAAAACACAACAAAAAGTTTAAAAGCTAATAATGAATAATAAAACAACCGCCTCGAGGGGAGCAGCTGAATTTTGGTGCAGACTTCTAAGTCATGAAAATGGTCTGAAAGCAAATACTTTGAGGACCTCCCAATACTGGATGCTTAAATAAGTAATGCAATGATTGCAGTTTGTGGCACTGGTGCCCACTTCAAACTCTATCTTCTCAACTCCAAACGCCTTCTCTCATTCTTAACATCTATTCCAACACCATATGCCTTTTTGAGGTCACAGATCTGTTTTATATTAGATTATTTTTGCAGACATGAAATATTGGCTTATCCCTTTATTATGTATCAAGATAGAGTCACAAGGCAGAGCTCAGCTATTAGAATGGCAGGTCTACATTTAATATATGAAAAAACTATGATTAAAAATGTTATGGCATTTAAAAAAATAAAAATAAATGAAGATGTGAAGTGTTAGCCATTACATGGATGGTTTCAAACAAAGAAAACTCAAAAATAGGAAAGTAGCCACTTATTGCTGACATGTTTGTAGCCTGCTTTAACAAGTCACATTTTGTGCTCTAAGTGTGAGATAGAACACTGTGAAAACAGCCTGGGAGATGTTGAATTGATATTTAAAGCTAAAACCACACCATAACATGCAGAGATTTACAGAAATGTTCCCCTCTGAGTACAGCAGACAATTCTGTACAAATATTCTGCCTTCTGGCAAAAGGCACATGAATAATCCTCCTTTAGTATTCCCATTCTCAAAATTTTTTCACACCTTTTCAGTTGCCTCTGCTTGTGATAGTTTACATTTAACATTTGTGTGTGTCCTATAGAAATTATGATTTGAATGCTGTTAAATTAAAACAAAAACAGAAGCTCTCAAGCCATGAGGAAGAAGCAAAACACATCCTCTGCAAAGTAAATTTGCAGATATTCTCATCAGAAGCAATTTGCAGTGAGTGCAGTTACCATCTTATTAGAGGATGCTTACAAGTAGTAGATTAACTCCAAACCTTTCATGTGGGAGTCAACTATGCTAAACACTATCTTATCCCCCCCAAAGCATTTAAATTAAAAGGTGTAATCAGCGATTGTAAGATAATATATTTTTTGTCAAAGATCTGCCCACAGTGTGCATGCTGACAAAAAGTAACTGGTGTTTCTACACAGCCTCTCTTTAAATAGGAACACAAACAAAGTGGTGTAAATCGCAACACACAAATCCGAGCAATGCATGTAAAGTGTAGGAGGTGGAGCTTCTAATGGTGAGGTGTTTTTGTTTAAATCAAGTTCAAATAACAACAATCTTCCTCCAAACAATGTTGTTCCACTTTAGTTAGCCCCTCCCCTAAAAATTGTCCTTTTAACCTCCAACTCACCATTCATGGTCACATCCACATTGAAGGCAAACAGGACAGTGCTGCTGTTGCCTCTTGGGTGAACCACGCACACATAAGCCCCGTTGTCACTGGTTCGGACCTGTGGCAGCTTGGCCACTGTTCCTACATTGTTCATATACTCTGCCCTCATTGGATCACCACCAGGTGCCGCCCAGGTAATCCTGGTGAATGCAAAACGAGGGCTGACGTCAGCTACGAGCCGAAGAATGCTGTCTTGTGGAGCTGGTATTGGAGGCTCAATAGTGACTGGAATCAAAATGCAGTATAGCATTAAAGAGAGATGTAGGCCTAGTAAAACATGTCATGTAATGGAATGAAATGTATTGAAACACCAAACCCTTACAATATACAGTATAAGAAAATAATTATATTAACCATTTTAATGGCTCAGTAATTAAAGATTTGAGAAGGAAAAAATGGGATGATTAAAGTACAATGAGTAATTCAGATTCTTACAGTTAGTATAATTGCAAGTACTGTATAAAGAAGCAAGCTACAGCTCCAGAATGCAGGACTTCTGGGATTGAATCCACAAGCTCTCACAGTGTGAGACAATTACCCTAACTACTAGACTATTATAATGTCCAATACCAAAGACACACAGACAAACAAAACGGATTAATCTACCTTTAAGAACAGCTAGCAATACGGTCATCTCATGCAGAGTCCTTTCCTGCTGCTTTATCAGGCACCTGTAGAGACCTCCGTCCTCCATTTTGGGAACAAAAGCCAGAGAGAATACTCCGGTGTCCTGAAAGTTGCTGTCAATCAGACGCATGGATGCTTTAGAGGCTTCACCTGAGAATTCCTTCTTATTATTGGCTGAGAGAACCAGCTTCCATTTGTTGTTGGCTATAGACTTCATCAACCAGTTGATTTCCACAGTGCCTGGCTTTGCTCTGGTGGTAACACAGTCCAAGGTAACAGGTCTGGCCAATCGGGTGACCACAACATCATTCCAGTTGATATCTGAGGCAGAGAGAAACAACACACAAATGTACCTTCATTAAATTATGTTCAGCTATAGTCTGTTATTGTAACAGCCTGTGAGCATTATCTAAAGATTAATTTCAACAATAAAATGAAAAAAGAAAATAATAGCTACACCCTTTTGACATGTAAAGACTATAGTATTTAGCTAAACTGAATTTTGCTCCTACAGTTTTGTTCTTTTATTAATCGTCTTATCATTTGCATCAACTGACTTTTGTGTTTTGAGAAAGGAATGGAACGGGACTGTTCCATCTCCGAATCATCTCATAGGAAACCACAGAACATACTAAATCATTATTTAGACTTTGGTCTACTACATAGAGCTGGAAACAGAACCAATATCTGTCAATCAATTCAAGTGTAAGTAATGCTGTACAGTGGCGTCAAGAGGTTATAGTGACTTCTAAAGCACTACATTTGCCATACTGTACCTGCAACAAATGTGCCAGAAAAAGTGAAAAGTGTCAGCCATAAATAAACAAGCATAAAGGAAACAATGCTCAGCAGCTCCATGATGCTAGTTTTCAGGTAAGCTGACAGTTTGTGTCGGCCAGAGCAGTATATCCCATCCACAACCCAACCACTTGCCTTCTCTGTATTAATAAACTGGGATGGTTTACTGGGAATAACTCTTCTTGTTTCAATAATTGACATGTTCAGGGCCAGTGTCTCTGCCTCTGTGTTGAACAGGATGTGACACAGCCAAGATTGGAACTATCAAACAGGATGTGTCTGTCATTGTTGTCAGTTAGCGTTCCTATGTGTGCGAGACTGATAAACTATGAAATGACAAAGTTACAAGCTTACATTTAATGTAAGCTTAGTAGTGACGACTTGAGCACAAACTGCTCCGTTGACCGTTCGCACCCAGTATGACAAGAACTGCAGTCTGCAGGCCTACTGCCGCTATTCATACAGTCACTGCGCGCATGTGAATAACAGAACACGATAAGAACAGCAGAGAGCCCGGAGCGGAGGAGTTGAAAACGCAGGAAATAAAGAGTTTGGGCTGGTGTGGGAGCGCGACAACCCCTTGGCTACATGTCTTTACATCCCATAAATGTCTTTAATTAAGCTAAAGGTATTATCATCTCCTCTGAGCACTATTACAGATCTCTCTATAATTACCATTGGGTGAATGGGGGCGGGGGAGAGAGAGAGCGAGAGAGAGAGAGAGAGAGAGAGAGAGAGAGAGAGAGAGAGAGAGAGAAAGAAAACTTGGAGGGA